>OY743225.1:100540793-100762184 GCA_963555765.1 Orthonevra nobilis | reverse complement strand
AAATGACGAAAAAAGGCGATTTTATCCGCCAGCTTTTTTGTCGATATTTCCCTCAAATAAGGGTTGTTTTTCACAAATTCACCATACATGTGCTCAGTTTGAAGCCTCTGTTAAAAAAGCAGCTCAGTTTTAATGAAACTCAAAGTGAAGAAAAAAGTGCATTTTAAAATCATGGGCTATAGTCCACAACAAATGACGAAAAAAGGCGATTTTTGCCTCTATCTTTTTTCTCGATATTTCCCTCAACCAAGGGTTGTTTTTCACAAATTCACCATAAATGTGCTCCGTTTGAAGCCTCTGTTAAGATCAACAGCTCAGTTTAAATGAAACTCAAAATCAAGAAAAAAGTGCATTTTAAAATCATGGGCTATAGTCCACAACAAATGACGAAAAAAGGCGATTTTTGCCTCTATCTTTTTTCTCGATATTTCCCTCAACTAAGGGTTGTTTTTCACAAATTCACCATACATGTGGTCAGTTTGAAGCCTCTGTTAAAAAAAGCAGCTCAGTTTTAATGAAACTCAAAATCAAGAAAAAAGTGCATTTTAAAATCATGGGCTATAGTCCACAAAAAATGACGAAAAAAGGCGATTTTTGCCTCTACCTTTTTTCTCGATATTTCCCTCAAATAAGGGTTGATTTTCACAAATTCACCATCCACATGCTCAGTTTGAAGCCTCTGTTAAGATCAACAGCTCAGTTTAAATGAAACTCAAAATCAAGAAAAAAGTGCATTTTAAAATCATGGGCTATAGTCCACAAAAAATTACGAAAAAAGGCGATTTTTGCCTCGCTCTTTTTTCTCGATATTTCCCTCAAATAAATGATGTTTTTCACAAATTCACGATACATGTGGTCAGTTTGAAGCCTCTGCTAAAAAAAGCAGCTCAGTTTTAATGAAACTCAAAGTGAAGAAAAAAGTGCATTTTAAAATCATGGGCTATAGTCCACAAAAAATGACGAAAAAAGCGATTTTTGCCTCTACCTTTTTTCTCGATATTTCCCTCAAATAAGGGTTGTTTTTCACAAATTCACCATAAATGTGCTCCGTTTGAAGCCTCTGTTAAGATCAACAGCTCAGTTTAAATGAAACTCAAAATCAAGAAAAAAGTGCATTTTAAAATCATGGGCTATAGTCCACAAAAAATGACGAAAAAAGGCGATTTTTGCCTCTATCTTTTCTCTCGATATTTCCCTCAAATAAGAGTTGTTTTTCACAAATTCACCATCCACATGCTCAGTTTGAAGCCTCTGTTAAGATCAACAGCTCAGTTTAAATGAAACTAAAAATCAAGAAAAAAGTGCATTTTAAAATCATGGGCTATAGTCCACAAAAAATGACGAAAAAAGGCGATTTTTGCCTCTATCTTTTTTCTCGATATTTCCCTCAAATAAGGGTTGATTTTCACAAATTCACCATCCACATGCTCAGTTTGAAGCCTCTGTTAAGATCAACAGCTCAGTTTAAATGAAACTCAAAATCAAGAAAAAAGTGCATTTTAAAATCATGGGCTATAGTCCACAAAAAAGGACGAAAAAAGGCGATTTTTGATTCTAACTTTTTTCTCGCTATTTCCCTCAAATAAGGGTTGTTTTTCACAAATTCACCATAAATGCGCTCAGCTTGAAGCCTCTGTTAAAAAAAGCAGCTAAGTTTTAATGAAACTCAAAATCAAGAAAAAAGTGCATTTTAAAATCATGGGCTATAGTCCACAAAAAATGACGAAAAAAGGCGATTTTTGATTCTAACTTTTTTCTCGCTATTTCCCTCAAATAAGGGTTGTTTTTCACAAATTCACAATAAATGTGCTCCGTTTGAAGCCTCTGTTAAGATCAACAGCTCAGTTTAAATGAAACTCAAAATCAAGAAAAAAGTGCATTTTAAAATCATGGGCTATAGTCCACAAAAAATGACGAAAAAAGGCGATTTTTGCCTCTATCTTTTCTCTCGATATTTCCCTCAAATAAGAGTTGTTTTTCACAAATTCACCATCCACATGCTCAGTTTGAAGCCTCTGTTAAGATCAACAGCTCAGTTTAAATGAAACTCAAAATCAAGAAAAAAGTGCATTTTAAAATCATGGGCTATAGTCCACAAAAAATGACGAAAAAAGGCGATTTTTGCCTCTAACTTTTTTCTCGATATTTCCCTCAAATGAGGGTTGTTTTTCACAAATTCACCATACATGTGCTCAGTTTGAAGCCTCTGTTGGAATAAGCAGCTCAGTTTAAATGAAACTCAAAGTGAAGAAAAAAGTGCATTTTAAAATCATGGGCTATAGTCCACAAAAAATGACGAAAAAAGGCGATTTTTGCCTCTATCTTTTTTCTCGATATTTCCCTCAAATAAGGGTTGATTTTCACAAATTCACCATCCACATGCTCAGTTTGAAGCCTCTGTTAAGATCAACAGCTCAGTTTAAATGAAACTCAAAATCAAGAAAAAAGTGCATTTTAAGATCATGGGCTATGGTCCACAAAAAATGACGAAAAAAGGCGATTTTTGCCTCTAACTTTTTTCTCGATATTTCCCTCAAATAAGGGTTATTTTTCACAAATTCACCATACATTCGCTCAGCTTGAAGCCTCTGTTAAAAAAAGCAGCTCAGTTTTAATGAAACTCAAAATTAAGAAAAAAGTGCATTTTAAAATCATGGGCTATAGTCCACAAAAAATTACGAAAAAAGGCGATTTTTGCCTCTATCTTTTTTCTCGATATTTCCCTCAAATAAGGGTTGTTTTTCACAAATTCACCATACATGTGGTCAGTTTGAAGCCTCTGTTAAAAAAAGCAGCTCAGTTTTAATGAAACTCAAAGTGAAGAAAAAAGTGCAATTTGAAATCATGGGCTATAGTCCACAAAAAATGACGAAAAAAGGCGATTTTTGCCTCTACCTTTTTTCTCGATATTTCCCTCAAATAAGGGTTGTTTTTCACAAATTCACCATAAATGTGCTCCGTTTGAAGCCTCTGTTAAGATCAACAGCTCAGTTTAAATGAAACTCAAAATCAAGAAAAAAGTGCATTTTAAAATCATGGGCTATAGTCCACAAAAAATGACGAAAAAAGGCGATTTTTGCCTCTATCTTTTTTCTCGATATTTCCCTCAAATAAGGGTTGATTTTCACAAATTCACCATCCACATGCTCAGTTTGAAGCCTCTGTTAAGATCAACAGCTCAGTTTAAATGAAACTCAAAATCAAGAAAAAAGTGCATTTTAAAATCATGGGCTATAGTCCACAAAAAATGACGAAAAAAGGCGATTTTTGCCTCTAACTTTTTTCTCGATATTTCCCTCAAATGAGGGTTGTTTTTCACAAATTCACCATACATGTGCTCAGTTTGAAGCCTCTGTTGGAATAAGCAGCTCAAAAAATGACGAAAAAAGGCGATTTTTGCCTCTATCTTCTTTCTCGATATTTCCCTCAAATAAGGGTTGATTTTCACAAATTCACCATCCACATGCTCAGTTTGAAGCCTCTGTTAAGATCAACAGCTCAGTTTAAATGAAACTCAAAATCAAGAAAAAAGTGCATTTTAAAATCATGGGCTATAGTCCACAAAAAATGACGAAAAAAGGCGATTTTTGCCTCTATCTTTTTTCTCGATATTTCCCTCAAATAAGGGTTGTTTTTCACAAATTCACCATAAATGTGCTCCGTTTGAAGCCTCTGTTAAGATCAACAGCTCAGTTTAAATGAAACTCAAAATCAAGAAAAAAGTGCATTTTAAAATCATGGGCTATAGTCCACAAAAAATGACGAAAAAATGCGATTTTTGCCTCTATCTTTTTTCTCGATATTTCCCTCAAATAAGGGTTGTTTTTCACAAATTCACCATACATGTGCTCAGTTTGAAGCCTCTGTTGGAATAAGCAGCTCAGTTTAAATGAAACTCAAAGTGCATTTTAAAATCATGGGCTATAGTCCACAAAAAATGACGAAAAAAGGCGATTTTTGCCTCTATCTTTTTTCTCGATATTTCCCTCAAATAAGGGTTGATTTTCACAAATTCACCATCCACATGCTCAGTTTGAAGCCTCTGTTAAGATCAACAGCTCAGTTTAAATGAAACTCAAAATCAAGAAAAAAGTGCATTTTAAAATCATGGGCTATAGTACACAAAAAATGACGAAAAAAGGCGATTTTTGCCTCTATCTTTTTTCTCGATATTTCCCTCAAATAAGGGTTGTTTTTCACAAATTCACCATTCACGTGCTCAGTTTGAAGCTTCTGTTAAGATCAACAGCTCAGTTTAAATGAAAGTCAAAGTGAAGAAAAAAGTGCATTTTAAAATCATGGGCTATAGTCCACAAAAAATGACGAAAAAAGGCGATTTTTGCCTCTATCTTTTTTCTCGATATTTCCCTCAAATAAGGGTTGTTTTTCACAAATTCACCATAAATGTGCTCCGTTTGAAGCCTCTGTTAAGATCAACAGCTCAGTTTAAATGAAACTCAAAATCAAGAAAAAGTGCATTTTAAAATCATGGGCTATAGTCCACAAAAAATGACGAAAAAAGGCGATTTTTGCCTCTAACTTTTTTCTCGATATTTCCCTCAAATGAGGGTTGTTTTTTTGCAAATTCACCATACATGTGCTCAGTTTGAAGCCTCTGTTGGAATAAGCAGCTCAGTTTAAATGAAACTCAAAGTGAAGAAAAAAGTGCATTTTAAAATCATGGGCTATAGTCCACAAAAAATGACGAAAAAAGGCGATTTTTGCCTCTATCTTTTTTCTCGATATTTCCCTCAAATAAGGGTTGTTTTTCACAAATTCACCATAAATGCGCTCAGCTTGAAGCCTCTGTTAAAAAAAGCAGCTAAGTTTTAATGAAACTCAAAATCAAGAAAAAAGTGCATTTTAAAATCATGGGCTATAGTCCACAAAAAATGACGAAAAAAGGCGATTTTTGCCTCTATCTTTTTTCTCGATATTTCCCTCAAATAAGGGTTGATTTTCACAAATTCACCATCCACATGCTCAGTTTGAAGCCTCTGTTAAGATCAACAGCTCAGTTTAAATGAAACTCAAAATCAAGAAAAAAGTGCATTTTAAAATCATGGGCTATAGTGCACAAAAAATGACGAAAAAAGGCGATTTTTGCCTCTATCTTTTTTCTCGATATTTCCCTCAAATAAGGGTTGTTTTTTACAAATTCACCATACATGTGCTCAGTTTGAAGCCTCTGTTGGAATAAGCAGCTCAGTTTAAATGAAAGTCAAAGTGAAGAAAAAAGTGCATTTTAAAATCATGGGCTATAGTCCACAAAAAATGACGAAAAAAGGCGATTTTTGCCTCTATCTTTTTTCTCGATATTTCCCTCAAATAAGGGTTGTTTTTCACAAATTCACCATAAATATGCTCAGTTTGAAGCCTCTGTTAAGATCAACAGCTCAGTTTAAATGAAACTCAAAATCAAGAAAAAAGTGCATTTTAAAATCATGGGCTATAGTGCACAAAAAATTACGAAAAAAGGCGATTTTTGCCTCTATCTTTTTTCTCGATATTTCCCTCAAATAAGGGTTGTTTTTCACAAATTCACCATTCACGTGCTCAGTTTGAAGCTTCTGTTAAGATCAACAGCTCAGTTTAAATGAAAGTCAAAGTGAAGAAAAAAGTGCATTTTAAAATCATGGGCTATAGTCCACAAAAAATGACGAAAAAAGGCGATTTTTGCCTCTATCTTTTTTCTCGATATTTCCCTCAAATAAGGGTTGTTTTTCACAAATTTACCATACACATGATCAGTTTGAAGCCTATGTTAAAATCAACAGTTCAGTTTAAATGAAACTCAAAATCAAGAAAAAAGTGCATTTTAAAATCATGGGCTATAGTCCACAAAAAATGACGAAAAAAGGCGATTTTTGCCTCTATCTTTTTTCTCGATATTTCCCTCAAATAAGGGTTGTTTTTCACAAATTCACGATACATGAGTTCAGTTTGAAGCCTCTGATAAGATCAACAGCTCAGTTTAAATGAAACTCAAAATCAAGAAAAAGTGCATTTTAAAATCATGGGCTATAGTCCACAAAAAATGACCAAAAAAGGCGATTTTTGCCTCTATCTTTTTTTTTCGATATTTCCCTCAAATAAGGGTTGTTTTTCACAAATTCACCATTCACGTGCTCAGTTTGAAGCCTCTGTTGAAATAAGCAGCTCAGTTTTAATGAGACTCAAAATCAAGAAAAAAGTGCATTTTAAAATCATGGGCTATAGTCCACAAAAAATGACGAAAAAAGGCGATTTTAGCCTCTATCTTTTTTCTCGATATTTCCCTCAAATAAGGGTTGTTTTTCACAAATTCACCATATATGTGCTCAGTTTGAAGCCTCTGTTGAAATAAGCAGCTCAGTTTTAATGAAACTCAAAATCAAGAAAAAAGTGCATTTTAAAATCATGGGCTATAGTCCACAAAAAATGACGAAAAAAGGCGATTTTTGCCTCTATCTTTTTTCTCGATATTTCCCTCAAATAAGGGTTGTTTTTCACAAATTCACCATACATGAGTTCAGTTTGAAGCCTCTGATAAGATCAACAGCTCAGTTTAAATGAAACTCAAAATCAAGAAAAAAGTGCATTTTAAAATCATGGGCTATAGTCCACAAAAAATGACGAAAAAAGGCGATTTTTGCCTCTATCTTTTTTCTCGATATTTCCCTCAAATAAGGGTTGTTTTTCACAAATTCACCATTCACGTGCTCAGTTTGAAGCCTCTGTTGAAATAAGCAGCTCAGTTTTAATGAAACTCAAAATCAAGAAAAAAGTGCATTTTAAAATCATGGGCTATAGTCCACAAAAAATGACGAAAAAAGGCGATTTTTGCCTCTATCTTTTTTCTCGATATTTCCATCAAATAAGGGTTGTTTTTCACAAATTCACCATACATGTGCTCAGTTTGAAGCCTCTGTTAAGATCAACAGCTCAGTTTAAATGAAACTCAAAATCAAGAAAAAAGTGCATTTTAAAATCATGGGCTATAGTCCACAAAAAATGACGAAAAAAGGCGATTTTTGCCTCTATCTTTTTTCTCGATATTTCCCTCAAATAAGGGTTGTTTTTCACAAATTCACCATTCACGTGCTCAGTTTGAAGCCTCTGTTGAAATAAGCAGCTCAGTTTTAATGAAACTCAAAATCAAGAAAAAAGTGCATTTTAAAATCATGGGCTATAGTCCACAAAAAATGACGAAAAAAGGCGATTTTTGCCTCTATCTTTTTTCTCGATATTTCCATCAAATAAGGGTTGTTTTTCACAAATTCACCATATATGTGCTCAGTTTGAAGCCTCTGTTGAAATAAGCAGCTCAGTTTTAATGAAACTCAAAATCAAGAAAAAAGTGCATTTTAAAATCATGGGCTATAGTCCACAAAAAATGACGAAAAAAGGCGATTTTAGCCTCTATCTTTTTTCTCGATATTTCCATCAAATAAGGGTTGTTTTTCACAAATTCACCATACATGTGCTCAGTTTGAAGCCTCTGTTAAGATCAACAGCTCAGTTTAAATGAAACTCAAAATCAAGAAAAAAGTGCATTTTAAAATCATGGGCTATAGTCCACAAAAAATGACGAAAAAAGGCGATTTTAGCCTCTATCTTTTTTCTCGATATTTCCCTCAAATAAGGGTTGTTTTTCACAAATTCACCATTCACGTGCTCAGTTTGAAGCCTCTGTTGAAATAAGCAGCTCAGTTTTAATGAAACTCAAAATCAAGAAAAAAGTGCATTTTAAAATCATGGGCTATAGTCCACAAAAAATGACGAAAAAAGGCGATTTTTGCCTCTATCTTTTTTCTCGATATTTCCCTCAAATAAGGGTTGTTTTTCACAAATTCACGATACATGAGTTCAGTTTGAAGCCTCTGATAAGATCAACAGCTCAGTTTAAATGAAACTCAAAATCAAGAAAAAAGTGCATTTTAAAATCATGGGCTATAGTCCACAAAAAATGACCAAAAAAGGCGATTTTTGCCTCTATCTTTTTTTTCGATATTTCCCTCAAATAAGGGTTGTTTTTCACAAATTCACCATTCACGTGCTCAGTTTGAAGCCTCTGTTGAAATAAGCAGCTCAGTTTTAATGAGACTCAAAATCAAGAAAAAAGTGCATTTTAAAATCATGGGCTATAGTCCACAAAAAATGACGAAAAAAGGCGATTTTAGCCTCTATCTTTTTTCTCGATATTTCCATCAAATAAGAGTTGTTTTTCACAAATTCACCATACATGTGCTCAGTTTGAAGCCTCTGTTAAGATCAACAGCTCAGTTTAAATGAAACTCAAAATCAAGAAAAAAGTGCATTTTAAAATCATGGGCTATAGTCCACAAAAAATGACGAAAAAAGGCGATTTTTGCCTCTATCTTTTTTCTCGATATTTCCCTCAAATAAGGGTTGTTTTTCACAAATTCACCATTCACGTGCTCAGTTTGAAGCCTCTGTTGAAATAAGCAGCTCAGTTTTAATGAGACTCAAAATCAAGAAAAAAGTGCATTTTAAAATCATGGGCTATAGTCCACAAAAAATGACGAAAAGGCGATTTTAGCCTCTATCTTTTTTCTCGATATTTCCATCAAATAAGAGTTGTTTTTCACAAATTCACCATACATGTGCTCAGTTTGAAGCCTCTGTTAAGATCAACAGCTCAGTTTAAATGAAACTCAAAATCAAGAAAAAAGTGCATTTTAAAATCATGGGCTATAGTCCACAAAAAATGACGAAAAAAGGCGATTTTAGCCTCTATCTTTTTTCTCGATATTTCCATCAAATAAGGGTTGTTTTTCACAAATTCACCATACATGTGCTCAGTTTGAAGCCTCTGTTAAGATCAACAGCTCAGTTTAAATGAAACTCAAAATCAAGAAAAAAGTGCATTTTAAAATCATGGGCTATAGTCCACAAAAAATGACGAAAAAAGGCGATTTTTGCCTCTATCTTTTTTCTCGATATTTCCCTCAAATAAGGGTTGTTTTTCACAAATTCACCATTCACGTGCTCAGTTTGAAGCCTCTGTTGAAATAAGCAGCTCAGTTTTAATGAAACTCAAAATCAAGAAAAAAGTGCATTTTAAAATCATGGGCTATAGTCCACAAAAAATGACGAAAAAAGGCGATTTTTGCCTCTATCTTTTTTCTCGATATTTCCCTCAAATAAGGGTTGTTTTTCACAAATTCACCATACATGTGCTCAGTTTGAAGCCTCTGTTAAGATCAACAGCTCAGTTTAAATGAAACTCAAAATCAAGAAAAAAGTGCATTTTAAAATCATGGGCTATAGTCCACAAAAAATGAAGAAAAAAGGCGATTTTTGCCTCTATCTTTTTTCTCGATATTTCCCTCAAATAAGGGTTGTTTTTCACAAATTCACCATTCACGTGCTCAGTTTTAAGCCTCTGTTGAAATAAGCAGCTCAGTTTTAATGAAACTCAAAATCAAGAAAAAAGTGCATTTTAAAATCATGGGCTATAGTCCACAAAAAATGACGAAAAAAGGCGATTTTTGCCTCTATCTTTTTTCTCGATATTTCCATCAAATAAGGGTTGTTTTTCACAAATTCACCATATATGTGCTCAGTTTGAAGCCTCTGTTGAAATAAGCAGCTCAGTTTTAATGAAACTCAAAATCAAGAAAAAAGTGCATTTTAAAATCATGGGCTATAGTCCACAAAAAATGACGAAAAAAGGCGATTTTAGCCTCTATCTTTTTTCTCGATATTTCCATCAAATAAGGGTTGTTTTTCACAAATTCACCATACATGTGCTCAGTTTGAAGCCTCTGTTAAGATCAACAGCTCAGTTTAAATGAAACTCAAAATCAAGAAAAAAGTGCATTTTAAAATCATGGGCTATAGTCCACAAAAAATGACGAAAAAAGGCGATTTTAGCCTCTATCTTTTTTCTCGATATTTCCCTCAAATAAGGGTTGTTTTTCACAAATTCACCATTCACGTGCTCAGTTTGAAGCCTCTGTTGAAATAAGCAGCTCAGTTTTAATGAAACTCAAAATCAAGAAAAAAGTGCATTTTAAAATCATGGGCTATAGTCCACAAAAAATGACGAAAAAAGGCGATTTTTGCCTCTATCTTTTTTCTCGATATTTCCCTCAAATAAGGGTTGTTTTTCACAAATTCACGATACATGAGTTCAGTTTGAAGCCTCTGATAAGATCAACAGCTCAGTTTTAATGAAACTCAAAATCAAGAAAAAAGTGCATTTTAAAATCATGGGCTATAGTCCACAAAAAATGACGAAAAAAGGCGATTTTTGCCTCTATCTTTTTTCTCGATATTTCCCTCAAATAAGGGTTGTTTTTCACAAATTCACCATTCACGTGCTCAGTTTGAAGCCTCTGTTGAAATAAGCAGCTCAGTTTTAATGAGACTCAAAATCAAGAAAAAAGTGCATTTTAAAATCATGGGCTATAGTCCACAAAAAATGACGAAAAAAGGCGATTTTAGCCTCTATCTTTTTTCTCGATATTTCCCTCAAATAAGGGTTGTTTTTCACAAATTCACCATTCACGTGCTCAGTTTGAAGCCTCTGTTGAAATAAGCAGCTCAGTTTTAATGAAACTCAAAATCAAGAAAAAAGTGCATTTTAAAATCATGGGCTATAGTCCACAAAAAATGACGAAAAAAGGCGATTTTTGCCTCTATCTTTTTTCTCGATATTTCCCTCAAATAAGGGTTGTTTTTCACAAATTCACGATACATGAGTTCAGTTTGAAGCCTCTGATAAGATCAACAGCTCAGTTTTAATGAAACTCAAAATCAAGAAAAAAGTGCATTTTAAAATCATGGGCTATAGTCCACAAAAAATGACGAAAAAAGGCGATTTTTGCCTCTATCTTTTTTCTCGATATTTCCCTCAAATAAGGGTTGTTTTTCACAAATTCACCATTCACGTGCTCAGTTTGAAGCCTCTGTTGAAATAAGCAGCTCAGTTTTAATGAGACTCAAAATCAAGAAAAAAGTGCATTTTAAAATCATGGGCTATAGTCCACAAAAAATGACGAAAAAAGGCGATTTTAGCCTCTATCTTTTTTCTCGATATTTCCATCAAATAAGAGTTGTTTTTCACAAATTCACCATACATGTGCTCAGTTTGAAGCCTCTGTTAAGATCAACAGCTCAGTTTAAATGAAACTCAAAATCAAGAAAAAAGTGCATTTTAAAATCATGGGCTATAGTCCACAAAAAATGACGAAAAAAGGCGATTTTAGCCTCTATCTTTTTTCTCGATATTTCCATCAAATAAGGGTTGTTTTTCACAAATTCACCATACATGTGCTCAGTTTGAAGCCTCTGTTAAGATCAACAGCTCAGTTTAAATGAAACTCAAAATCAAGAAAAAAGTGCATTTTAAAATCATGGGCTATAGTCCACAAAAAATGACGAAAAAAGGCGATTTTTGCCTCTATCTTTTTTCTCGATATTTCCCTCAAATAAGGGTTGTTTTTCACAAATTCACCATTCACGTGCTCAGTTTGAAGCCTCTGTTGAAATAAGCAGCTCAGTTTTAATGAAACTCAAAATCAAGAAAAAAGTGCATTTTAAAATCATGGGCTATAGTCCACAAAAAATGAAGAAAAAAGGCGATTTTTGCCTCTATCTTTTTTCTCGATATTTCCCTCAAATAAGGGTTGTTTTTCACAAATTCACCATTCACGTGCTCAGTTTGAAGCCTCTGTTGAAATAAGCAGCTCAGTTTTAATGAAACTCAAAATCAAGAAAAAAGTGCATTTTAAAATCATGGGCTATAGTCCACAAAAAATGACGAAAAAAGGCGATTTTTGCCTCTATCTTTTTTCTCGATATTTCCATCAAATAAGGGTTGTTTTTCACAAATTCACCATACATGTGCTCAGTTTGAAGCCTCTGTTAAGATCAACAGCTCAGTTTAAATGAAACTCAAAATCAAGAAAAAAGTGCATTTTAAAATCATGGGCTATAGTCCACAAAAAATGACGAAAAAAGGCGATTTTTGCCTCTATCTTTTTTCTCGATATTTCCATCAAATAAGGGTTGTTTTTCACATATTCACCATACATGAGTTCAGTTTGAAGCCTCTGATAAGATCAACAGCTCAGTTTAAATGAAACTCAAAATCAAGAAAAAAGTGCATTTTAAAATCATGGGCTATAGTCCACAAAAAATGACGAAAAAAGGCGATTTTTGCCTCTATCTTTTTTCTCGATATTTCCATCAAATAAGGGTTGTTTTTCACAAATTCACCATATATGTGCTCAGTTTGAAGCCTCTGTTGAAATAAGCAGCTCAGTTTTAATGAAACTCAAAATCAAGAAAAAAGTGCATTTTAAAATCATGGGCTATAGTCCACAAAAAATGACGAAAAAAGGCGATTTTTGCCTCTATCTTTTTTCTCGATATTTCCATCAAATAAGGGTTGTTTTTCACAAATTCACCATACATGTGCTCAGTTTGAAGCCTCTGTTAAGATCAACAGCTCAGTTTAAATGAAACTCAAAATCAAGAAAAAAGTGCATTTTAAAATCATGGGCTATAGTCCACAAAAAATGACGAAAAAAGGCGATTTTTGCCTCTATCTTTTTTCTCGATATTTCCATCAAATAAGGGTTGTTTTTCACATATTCACCATACATGAGTTCAGTTTGAAGCCTCTGATAAGATCAACAGCTCAGTTTAAATGAAACTCAAAATCAAGAAAAAAGTGCATTTTAAAATCATGGGCTATAGTCCACAAAAAATGACGAAAAAAGGCGATTTTTGCCTCTATCTTTTTTCTCGATATTTCCCTCAAATAAGGGTTGTTTTTCACAAATTCACCATTCACGTGCTCAGTTTGAAGCCTCTGTTGAAATAAGCAGCTCAGTTTTAATGAAACTCAAAATCAAGAAAAAAGTGCATTTTAAAATCATGGGCTATAGTCCACAAAAAATGACGAAAAAAGGCGATTTTTGCCTCTATCTTTTTTCTCGATATTTCCATCAAATAAGGGTTGTTTTTCACAAATTCACCATACATGTGCTCAGTTTGAAGCCTCTGTTAAGATCAACAGCTCAGTTTAAATGAAACTCAAAATCAAGAAAAAAGTGCATTTTAAAATCATGGGCTATAGTCCACAAAAAATGACGAAAAAAGGCGATTTTTGCCTCTATCTTTTTTCTCGATATTTCCCTCAAATAAGGGTTGTTTTTCACAAATTCACCATTCACGTGCTCAGTTTGAAGCCTCTGTTGAAATAAGCAGCTCAGTTTTAATGAAACTCAAAATCAAGAAAAAAGTGCATTTTAAAATCATGGGCTATAGTCCACAAAAAATGACGAAAAAAGGCGATTTTTGCCTCTATCTTTTTTCTCGATATTTCCATCAAATAAGGGTTGTTTTTCACAAATTCACCATATATGTGCTCAGTTTGAAGCCTCTGTTGAAATAAGCAGCTCAGTTTTAATGAAACTCAAAATCAAGAAAAAAGTGCATTTTAAAATCATGGGCTATAGTCCACAAAAAATGACGAAAAAAGGCGATTTTAGCCTCTATCTTTTTTCTCGATATTTCCATCAAATAAGGGTTGTTTTTCACAAATTCACCATACATGTGCTCAGTTTGAAGCCTCTGTTAAGATCAACAGCTCAGTTTAAATGAAACTCAAAATCAAGAAAAAAGTGCATTTTAAAATCATGGGCTATAGTCCACAAAAAATGACGAAAAAAGGCGATTTTAGCCTCTATCTTTTTTCTCGATATTTCCCTCAAATAAGGGTTGTTTTTCACAAATTCACCATACATGTGCTCAGTTTGAAGCCTCTGTTAAGATCAACAGCTCAGTTTAAATGAAACTCAAAATCAAGAAAAAAGTGCATTTTAAAATCATGGGCTATAGTCCACAAAAAATGACGAAAAAATGCGATTTTTGCCTCTATCTTTTTTCTCGATATTTCCCTCAAATAAGGGTTGTTTTTCACAAATTCACCATTCACGTGCTCAGTTTGAAGCCTCTGTTGAAATAAGCAGCTCAGTTTTAATGAAACTCAAAATCAAGAAAAAAGTGCATTTTAAAATCATGGGCTATAGTCCACAAAAAATGACGAAAAAAGGCGATTTTTGCCTCTATCTTTTTTCTCGATATTTCCATCAAATAAGGGTTGTTTTTCACAAATTCACCATACATGTGCTCAGTTTGAAGCCTCTGTTAAGATCAACAGCTCAGTTTAAATGAAACTCAAAATCAAGAAAAAAGTGCATTTTAAAATCATGGGCTATAGTCCACAAAAAATGACGAAAAAAGGCGATTTTTGCCTCTATCTTTTTTCTCGATATTTCCATCAAATAAGGGTTGTTTTTCACATATTCACCATACATGAGTTCAGTTTGAAGCCTCTGATAAGATCAACAGCTCAGTTTAAATGAAACTCAAAATCAAGAAAAAAGTGCATTTTAAAATCATGGGCTATAGTCCACAAAAAATGACGAAAAAAGGCGATTTTTGCCTCTATCTTTTTTCTCGATATTTCCATCAAATAAGGGTTGTTTTTCACAAATTCACCATATATGTGCTCAGTTTGAAGCCTCTGTTGAAAT
This sequence comes from Orthonevra nobilis, assembly GCA_963555765.1. Lineage (NCBI taxonomy): Eukaryota > Metazoa > Arthropoda > Insecta > Diptera > Syrphidae > Orthonevra > Orthonevra nobilis. The sequence goes on along the minus strand of OY743225.1, from coordinate 100,747,629 downwards.
AAGCAGCTCAGTTTTAATGAAACTCAAAATCAAGAAAAAAGTGCATTTTAAAATCATGGGCTATAGTCCACAAAAAATGACGAAAAAAGGCGATTTTTGCCTCTATCTTTTTTCTCGATATTTCCATCAAATAAGGGTTGTTTTTCACAAATTCACCATACATGTGCTCAGTTTGAAGCCTCTGTTAAGATCAACAGCTCAGTTTAAATGAAACTCAAAATCAAGAAAAAAGTGCATTTTAAAATCATGGGCTATAGTCCACAAAAAATGACGAAAAAAGGCGATTTTTGCCTCTATCTTTTTTCTCGATATTTCCCTCAAATAAGGGTTGTTTTTCACAAATTCACCATTCACGTGCTCAGTTTGAAGCCTCTGTTGAAATAAGCAGCTCAGTTTTAATGAAACTCAAAATCAAGAAAAAAGTGCATTTTAAAATCATGGGCTATAGTCCACAAAAAATGACGAAAAAAGGCGATTTTTGCCTCTATCTTTTTTCTCGATATTTCCCTCAAATAAGGGTTGTTTTTCACAAATTCACGATACATGAGTTCAGTTTGAAGCCTCTGATAAGATCAACAGCTCAGTTTAAATGAAACTCAAAATCAAGAAAAAAGTGCATTTTAAAATCATGGGCTATAGTCCACAAAAAATGACCAAAAAAGGCGATTTTTGCCTCTATCTTTTTTTTCGATATTTCCCTCAAATAAGGGTTGTTTTTCACAAATTCACCATTCACGTGCTCAGTTTGAAGCCTCTGTTGAAATAAGCAGCTCAGTTTTAATGAGACTCAAAATCAAGAAAAAAGTGCATTTTAAAATCATGGGCTATAGTCCACAAAAAATGACGAAAAAAGGCGATTTTAGCCTCTATCTTTTTTCTCGATATTTCCATCAAATAAGGGTTGTTTTTCACAAATTCACCATACATGTGCTCAGTTTGAAGCCTCTGTTGAAATAAGCAGCTCAGTTTTAATGAAACTCAAAATCAAGAAAAAAGTGCATTTTAAAATCATGGGCTATAGTCCACAAAAAATGACGAAAAAAGGCGATTTTTGCCTCTATCTTTTTTCTCGATATTTCCATCAAATAAGGGTTGTTTTTCACAAATTCACCATACATGTGCTCAGTTTGAAGCCTCTGTTAAGATCAACAGCTCAGTTTAAATGAAACTCAAAATCAAGAAAAAAGTGCATTTTAAAATCATGGGCTATAGTCCACAAAAAATGAAGAAAAAAGGCGATTTTTGCCTCTATCTTTTTTCTCGATATTTCCCTCAAATAAGGGTTGTTTTTCACAAATTCACCATTCACGTGCTCAGTTTGAAGCCTCTGTTGAAATAAGCAGCTCAGTTTTAATGAAACTCAAAATCAAGAAAAAAGTGCATTTTAAAATCATGGGCTATAGTCCACAAAAAATGACCAAAAAAGGCGATTTTTGCCTCTATCTTTTTTTTCGATATTTCCCTCAAATAAGGGTTGTTTTTCACAATTTCACCATTCACGTGTTCAGTTTGAAGCCTCTGTTGAAATAAGCAGCTCAGTTTTAATGAGACTCAAAATCAAGAAAAAAGTGCATTTTAAAATCATGGGCTATAGTCCACAAAAAATGACGAAAAAAGGCGATTTTTGCCTCTATCTTTTTTCTCGATATTTCCCTCAAATAAGGGTTGTTTTTCACAAATTCACCATATATGTGCTCAGTTTGAAGCCCCTGTTGAAATAAGCAGCTCAGTTTTAATGAAACTCAAAATCAAGAAAAAAGTGCATTTTAAAATCATGGGCTATAGTCCACAAAAAATGACGAAAAGAGGCGATTTTTGCCTCTATCTTTTTTTTCGATATTTCCCTCAAATAAGGGTTGTTTTTCACAAATTCACCATTCACGTGTTCAGTTTGAAGCCTCTGTTGAAATAAGCAGCTCAGTTTTAATGAGACTCAAAATCAAGAAAAAAGTGCATTTTAAAATCATGGGCTATAGTCCACAAAAAATGACGAAAAAAGGCGATTTTTGCCTCTATCTTTTTTTTCGATATTTCCCTCAAATAAGGGTTGTTTTTCACAAATTCACCATTCACGTGTTCAGTTTGAAGCCTCTGTTGAAATAAGCAGCTCAGTTTTAATGAGACTCAAAATCAAGAAAAAAGTGCATTTTAAAATCATGGGCTATAGTCCACAAAAAATGACGAAAAAAGGCGATTTTTGCCTCTATCTTTTTTCTCGATATTTCCCTCAAATAAGGGTTGTTTTTCACAAATTCACCATATATGTGCTCAGTTTGAAGCCCCTGTTGAAATAAGCAGCTCAGTTTTAATGAAACTCAAAATCAAGAAAAAAGTGCATTTTAAAATCATGGGCTATAGTCCACAAAAAATGACGAAAAAAGGCGATTTTTGCCTCTATCTTTTTTCTCGATATTTCCCTCAAATAAGGGTTGTTTTTCACAAATTCACCATACATGTGCTCAGTTTGAAGCCTCTGTTAAGATCAACAGCTCAGTTTAAATGAAACTCAAAATCAAGAAAAAAGTGCATTTTAAAATCATGGGCTATAGTCCACAAAAAATGACGAAAAAAGGCGATTTTTGCCTCTATCTTTTTTTTCGATATTTCCCTCAAATAAGGGTTGTTTTTCACAAATTCACCATTCACGTGTTCAGTTTGAAGCCTCTGTTGAAATAAGCAGCTCAGTTTTAATGAGACTCAAAATCAAGAAAAAAGTGCATTTTAAAATCATGGGCTATAGTCCACAAAAAATGACGAAAAAAGGCGATTTTTGCCTCTATCTTTTTTCTCGATATTTCCCTCAAATAAGGGTTGTTTTTCACAAATTCACCATATATGTGCTCAGTTTGAAGCCCCTGTTGAAATAAGCAGCTCAGTTTTAATGAAACTCAAAATCAAGAAAAAAGTGCATTTTAAAATCATGGGCTATAGTCCACAAAAAATGACGAAAAAAGGCGATTTTTGCCTCTATCTTTTTTCTCGATATTTCCCTCAAATAAGGGTTGTTTTTCACAAATTCACCATACATGTGCTCAGTTTGAAGCCTCTGTTAAGATCAACAGCTCAGTTTAAATGAAACTCAAAATCAAGAAAAAAGTGCATTTTAAAATCATGGGCTATAGTCCACAAAAAATGACCAAAAAAGGCGATTTTTGCCTCTATCTTTTTTTTCGATATTTCCCTCAAATAAGGGTTGTTTTTCACAAATTCACCATTCACGTGTTCAGTTTGAAGCCTCTGTTGAAATAAGCAGCTCAGTTTTAATGAGACTCAAAATCAAGAAAAAAGTGCATTTTAAAATCATGGGCTATAGTCCACAAAAAATGACGAAAAAAGGCGATTTTTGCCTCTATCTTTTTTCTCGATATTTCCCTCAAATAAGGGTTGTTTTTCACAAATTCACCATATATGTGCTCAGTTTGAAGCCCCTGTTGAAATAAGCAGCTCAGTTTTAATGAAACTCAAAATCAAGAAAAAAGTGCATTTTAAAATCATGGGCTATAGTCCACAAAAAATGACGAAAAAAGGCGATTTTTGCCTCTATCTTTTTTCTCGATATTTCCCTCAAATAAGGGTTGTTTTTCACAAATTAACCATACATGTGCTCAGTTTGAAGCCTCTGTTAAGATCAACAGCTCAGTTTAAATGAAACTCAAAATCAAGAAAAAAGTGCATTTTAAAATCATGGGCTATAGTCCACAAAAAATGACGAAAAAAGGCGATTTTTGCCTCTATCTTTTTTCTCGATATTTCCCTCAAATAATGGTTGTTTTTCACAAATTCACCATATATTTGCTCAGTTTGAAGCCTCTGTTGAAATAAGCAGCTCAGTTTTAATGAAACTCAAAATCAAGAAAAAAGTGCATTTTAAAATCATGGGCTATAGTCCACAAAAAATGACGAAAAAAGGCGATTTTTGCCTCTATCTTTTTTCTCGATATTTCCCTCAAATAAGGGTTGTATTTCACAAATTCACCATATATGTGCTCAGTTTGAAGCCTCTGTTGAAATAAGCAGCTCAGTTTTAATGAAACTCAAAATCAAGAAAAAAGTGCATTTTAAAATCATGGGCTATAGTCCACAAAAAATGACGAAAAAAGGCGATTTTTGCCTCTATCTTTTTTTTCGATATTTCCCTCAAATAAGGGTTGTTTTTCACAAATTCACCATATATGTGCTCAGTTTGAAGCCTCTGTTAAGATCAACAGCTCAGTTTAAATGAAACTCAAAATCAAGAAAAAAGTGAATTTTAAAATCATGGGCTATAGTCCACAAAAGCCTCTGTTGAAATAAGCAGCTCAGTTTTAATGAAACTCAAAATCAAGAAAAAAGTGCATTTTAAAATCATGGGCTATAGTCCACAAAAAATGACGAAAAGAGGCGATTTTTGCCTCTATCTTTTTTCTCGATATTTCCCTCAAATATGGGTTGTTTTTCACAAATTCACGATACATGAGTTCAGTTCGAAGCCTCTGATAAGATCAACAGCTCAGTTTAAATTAAACTCAAAATCAAGAAAAAAGTGCATTTTAAAATCATGGGCTATAGTCCACAAAAAATGACGAAAAAAGGCGATTTTTGCCTCTATCTTTTTTCTCGATATTTCCCTCAAAAAAGGGTTGTTTTTCACAAATTCACCATTCACGTGCTCAGTTTGAAGCCTCTGTTGAAATAAGCAGCTCAGTTTTAATGAAACTCAAAATCAAGAAAAAAGTGCATTTTAAAATCATGGGCTATAGTCCACAAAAAATGACGAAAAAAGGCGATTTTTGCCTCTATCTTTTTTCTCGATATTTCCCTCAAAAAAGGGTTGTTTTTCACAAATTCACCATTCACGTGCTCAGTTTGAAGCCTCTGTTGAAATAAGCAGCTCAGTTTTAATGAAACTCAAAATCAAGAAAAAAGTGCATTTTAAAATCATGGGTTATAGTCCACAAAAAATGACGAAAAAAGGCGATTTTTGCCTCTATCTTTTTTCTCGATATTTCCCTCAAATATGGGTTGTTTTTCACAAATTCACGATACATGAGTTCAGTTTGAAGCCTCTGATAAGATCAACAGCTCAGTTTAAATGAAACTCAAAATCAAGAAAAAAGTGCATTTTAAAATCATGGGCTATAGTCCACAAAAAATGACGAAAAAAGGCGATTTTTGCCTCTATCTTTTTTTTCGATATTTCCATCAAATAAGGGTTGTTTTTCACAAATTCACCATTCACGTGCTCAGTTTGAAGCCTCTGTTGAAATAAGCAGCTCAGTTTTAATGAGACTCAAAATCAAGAAAAAAGTGCATTTTAAAATCATGGGCTATAGTCCACAAAAAATGACGAAAAAGGCGATTTTTGCCTCTATCTTTTTTCTCGATATTTCCATCAAATAAGGGTTGTTTTTCACAAATTCACCATTCACGTGCTCAGTTTGAAGCCTCTGTTGAAATAAGCAGCTCAGTTTTAATGAAAGTAAAAATCAAGAAAAAAGTGCATTTTAAAATCATGGGCTATAGTCCACAAAAAATGACGAAAAAAGGCGATTTTTGCCTCTATCTTTTTTCTCGATATTTCCATCAAATAAGGGTTGTTTTTCACAAATTCACCATTCACGTGCTCAGTTTGAAGCCTCTGTTGAAATAAGCAGCTCAGTTTTAATGAAAGTAAAAATCAAGAAAAAAGTGCATTTTAAAATCATGGGCTATAGTCCACAAAAAATGACGAAAAAAGGCGATTTTTGCCTCTATCTTTTTTCTCGATATTTCCATCAAATAAGGGTTGTTTTTCACAAATTCACCATTCACGTGCTCAGTTTGAAGCCTCTGTTGAAATAAGCAGCTCACTTTTAATGAAACTCAAAATCAAGAAAAAAGTGCATTTTAAAATCATGGGCTATAGTCCACAAAAAATGACGAAAAAAGGCGATTTTTGCCTCTATCTTTTTTCTCGATATTTCCCTCAAATAAGGGTTGTTTTTCACAAATTCACCATATATGTGCTCAGTTTGAAGCCTCTGTTGAAATAAGCAGCTCAGTTTTAATGAAACTCAAAATCAAGAAAAAAGTGCATTTTAAAATCATGGGTTATAGTCCACAAAAAATGACGAAAAAAGGCGATTTTTGCCTCTATCTTTTTTCTCGATATTTCCCTCAAATATGGGTTGTTTTTCACAAATTCACGATACATGAGTTCAGTTTGAAGCCTCTGATAAGATCAACAGCTCAGTTTAAATGAAACTCAAAATCAAGAAAAAAGTGAATTTTAAAATCATGGGCTATAGTCCACAAAAAATGACGAAAAAAGGCGATTTTTGCCTCTATCTTTTTTCTCGATATTTCCCCCAAATAAGTGTTGTTTTTCACAAATTCACCATACATGTGCTCAGTTTGAAGCCTCTGTTAAGATCAACAGCTCAGTTTAAATGAAACTCAAAATCAAGAAAAAAGTGCATTTTAAAATCATGGGCTATAGTCCACAAAAAATGACGAAAAAAGGCGATTTTTGCCTCTATCTTTTTTCTCGATATTTCCCTCAAATAAGGGTTGTTTTTCACAAATTCACCATATATGTGCTCAGTTTGAAGCCTCTGTTAAGATCAACAGCTCAGTTTAAATGAAACTCAAAATCAAGAAAAAAGTGCATTTTAAAATCATGGGCTATAGTCCACAAAAAATGACGAAAAAAGGCGATTTTTGCCTCTATCTTTTTTCTCGATATTTCCCTCAAATAAGGGTTGTTTTTCACAAATTCACTATATATGTGCTCAGTTTGAAGCCTCTGTTAAAAAAAGCAGCTCAGTTTTAATGAAAGTCAAAGTGAAGAAAAAAGTGCATTTTAAAATCATGGGCTATAGTCCACAAAAAATGACGAAAAAAGGCGATTTTTGCCTCTATCTTTTTTCTCGATATTTCCCTCAAATAAGGGTTGTTTTTCACAAATTCACTATATATGTGCTCAGTTTGAAGCCTCTGTTGAAATAAGCAGCTCAGTTTTAATGAAACTCAAAATCAAGAAAAAAGTGCATTTTAAAATCATGGGCTATGAGTCCACAAAAAATGACGAAAAAAGGCGATTTTTGCCTCTATCTTTTTTTTCGATATTTCCCTCAAATATGGGTTGTTTTTCACAAATTCACGATACATGAGTTCAGTTTGAAGCCTCTGATAAGATCAACAGCTCAGTTTAAATGAAACTCAAAATCAAGAAAAAAGTGCATTTTAAAATCATGGGCTATAGTCCACAAAAAATGACGAAAAAAGGCGATTTTTGCCTTCATCTTTTTTCTCGATATTTCCCTCAAATAAGGGTTTTTTTCACAAATTCACCATAAATATGCTCAGTTTGAAGCCTCTGTTAAGATCAACAGCTCAGTTTAAATGAAACTCAAAATCAAGAAAAAAGTGCATTTTAAAATCATGGGCTATAGTAGTCCACAAAAAATGACGAAAAAAGGCGATTTTTGCCTTTATCTTTTTTCTCGATATTTCCCTCAAATAAGGGTTGTTTTTCACAAATTCGCCATTCACGTGCTCAGTTTGAAGCCTCTGTTAAAAAAAGCAGCTCAGTTTTAATGAAACTCAAAATCAAGAAAAAAGTGCATTTTAAAATCATGGGCTATAGTCCACAAAAAATGACGAAAAAAGGCGATTTTTGCCTCTAACTTTTTTGTCGATATTTCTCTCAAATATCGATATTGCTTCCAACTGAAGCCACCAGGTTCAAAAAGAACGGGAAGGCCGAACTTCCTGTTCAAAAATCATCAAGCAATCGAGGACGCTAGAAAACTTGGTCTAACCTAATGGAAGCAGCGTGCTCAGAACCGTCGAGGCTGGAAAGCATCTCAATCTCAGGTTCTGATCATTCCAGTATCGTTAACCGAATAAGATTAATAGTGTTAATGCAAGACAAAGACTGGAAACATTGTAAAGTTTAAAATTCAATTTATTGTTTTTATTTTATTATTTTCATTCGTTTTTATTACAATTTGATTTTCATGTTTTTTTTTATTAACTTTCTTTTGTATTCATTTTAAAAATAATTGCTTACGCATAAAATAAAACATGTCTATAACAAACGATTCATACTTCAAATGTATTTTTTGCTGTTTTCTTAATTAAAAAAAAAACTTAATTATATAATGGAATGTAAACTAAAATAAGAAAAAGGATAACTCTTCTCTTTTCTGTGATATTACATAATTAATTTGTTTATTTTCTTAACTCACAAATGAACAAAAAAATTTGAGGTTCTTTTTTTTTTTTGAGACGGATATTACGAAAATTGTCGGAAGCAATCACAAGGCTCAGTTTACTTACTGTTCTCTATTTTTTTAAACGCTTGTACAATTGCCATTTTATTTGTAAACTATGAAATTGTATTTCAGTTTTGTTTATATTAATTTTTTTATGCAAAAAACAAAAAAAAATGAGCTTTGTAATATTCTTAAAAAAACTTGCCTTTAATAGGTTCCGTTAAATTTGTTTTAAATAAATAAAAGAGTAATAAAAAATATATTACGAAAAAGACATAAATTAAAGTACAAAAATGGACGGGACGAAATAATATCGTAAACATTTTGTTATTCGTTTTCAATTGTTTTTTGTCAACTTAAGTTTTCTTGTTTGTTTTTTTTTTTAACTTAAAATATAAACTGTTTTTTATACATACATAAAATTTCTTTGTGGTCATATATATATTTATATCTTACAATTAGATATGAAAAAAAAAGAGACAAGAAAAGAAACATGGGCGATCGTTGAAAGTTTAAATCGTGCAAAAATATGTTTATTAAAAAAACTGTCTTCAAATGACGATTTAAGAAATTTCTGGATAAATCTTTTTTGCGCATCAATTGGCAGTGTTCTTGGAACAATAATTCCGAATTTTTTATCCAATTAACATTTGAAAAAACAAAAAAAAGAATACGGATAATTTAGTTTCAGTATGAAGATCGCTTTGTTTACACATGACCTATCTAATGTGTTTAACTATATGAACTTAGAAATTTGTAAAGTAAAGCTCAGGAGAAAAAAAAACGGGAAAAATTATAAAACACTCCGTTTCTCTCTGCTCTTTCTGCTTGGCATCATCCAAAGGCAATCTAAATAAACCACTCTTTTCGTTTTGTCACTTGATGCCCGGTTGTTGATTGTACAACAGCCTCGTCCGGATCATCAGCATTGTCAGCACCTTTATCCTCGTGCGTGAGATAATCTCCCTTATGTCGGTGGAGATACCGCCCAATCAGTACAACCATAATGATAATTAGAATGAAGAGTATCGCCAACAGACCTAGAACAATTTTTACGATAAAATAGTATTTTTTCAAGGAGTAAAATAGATATTAACTTACTGCCCAACAGCGCTGTGTTCACTTCGTTATAGGCCTTTCTCAGTTTTTCCTCATCAACCAGAGGTGGAGGTCTTGTTTCAATCTCAATGGGTGGATGAGTAACAGGTTCAACTCCACAAAAGTCCTCCGTAAGTTGAGCTACAACATAACGTGATTAGAACACAATTTTTGTAAGATTATATTTTACTTACTTCCCAAAGACTTGACGTTCTTCGGCGGATTCTGTTGGAACATAAGCTTGAGAGGATAGATATCATCGAACTGAACACGAGATACACATCCAATGAAGCCATCTGACATCGATTCGTTCTTGCCAATGTACATGTATTGAATGTTATTGAATTGTGCATCTGCGGAAGCTTTGATGTCAAAATAAAACTCCACTGGTTCGTAGTTGTCCACTTGAAGGACAACTGTCGATCCGCTGTTCTTTCTAGAAAATCTAACATCATGATATTGGCCCAAACCAAAGTGTTTCTTAGGGAATATGATCTCTTGTCGTTCAAAACCGAAATCAAAAACGCATCGCAAGTGACCTGGTAAGAGAAGAGAATGCATTCAAACTAAATCGAGAAGAAATTCAAAATGAAATCGCACCTGAATTGGAAATCTGTATAGTCAAGTATTCTCCGGTCAAATTGGACGAGAAACCAAGCAGAAAGCCCTTGGGATTGGTGGTGGTAAAGCCTACGCGAATATTTTCAGCAATTGTCGAACGGAAAGAACCCTCAAAATCGTAACGAATAATGGAACTGGAACGGAGATTCACACCGATTTCTACAAAGAGAAATAGTTCATAAATGAAAAGAAAATGTCTTTCTTTTAAGTAACTTACCATCAGCACAAATTGGACCCTTGAAGGCACTCCAACGGCAATCACAGGAATATCCATCGTATCTCTCGAAACAAGTTCCATTGTTAAGGCACGGGCTAGATTCACACCTTCCAACACAATCGGGGATGACACCAAATAATCCTCTGAGCGCGTATGATTTCAAATCTACCATTTTGCCGTTGAGAAGGAGCGCTCGAATACATCCAACATATCCGTCGCGGTAGTCTGTTGTCGCACCGATTACAAGATCAGATGTGAGATGAAGTGCCCGAACTGGACCTGGTGGTTCGCGGACCTCGGCCTTTAGGGATCCATCGACCACTAAACGAGCTTCTTTGCTGGAAAGAAAAACAAAAGAAGAACATGATGTGAATGTTTGTTTAGCAAAAGTTAGGTTAGAAAAAAAGAGAACACACAAAAAATCCAAAGAGGAAAATAGGAAAACTCAACGGGCACGAAGCACACTTATTTGAGAAAGTTTTGGGAAGATAGCCTTCCAAATAATCAAATCATACTATCATTTTCATAGTTCCGAATAAATGCTGCAGCAAACTTACCGATTTCTCTCCACAGAGACCGTATGCCAGCGGTCGTCATTCAAGTGGTAACTAGTTTCCACATTAACTCCAAGTGGACCGCTGCCAGCTTGGTATTGGAATTGCAATTTCGTTCCACCGATTATGCTCAATTTGATATAATCCGTTGGTCCTGTGGCATGAAACAGGACTGCATTTTCAATTGTTGTCTTGAATTCCAAATAAATATCGCCAGAGTGTCCCATATCAAACGGTGGCAGATTGATTGTTGCTTCAAGAATGCGGAACGTTACAACATTACTAAACAGATCGTCTCCTTCACAACGCAATGGTCCTAACGTATAGCGGCCTTGTTTTTCATCCAATGGTGTTCCGGTATCTCCAAATCGTACTGCACGTACTGGCAAATATTCCTTCTCTCGAATATCGCCACTGTCTTCTGTCCATTCTATTTTCTCCGAATCGCAGTTACACCATTTTGTTGGATCTAGACACTTGCCGAGTATTCCGCATTCGCATTTGCGAGATCCAGGCAATGCTCCAGCCCAGTAATCCATGGGCTGATTGTGTCGCGACACCCACCAAGAGAATGGACGGAATGCATTTGATTCACCTAGAATGACATTAACATTAGATTGGGTCTTTAAGATAATGTTGCAAAAACAAAAAAAAATTACTTGGAGAGTTGAGAAGTCTTGCGGCTTTGCAGGAGTAGGCTAATCGCTGCCAGCACGAATGCGAACGATTCAATAAAGCTTCGACTTGCATCAAATCGGCGTCATACATAATTGTCTGTTCGAAAGATCCTGGTTCTTGGAAACCATCCACTGTAGTAGTATGTTCCTGGCTATGGCCAAGTGTTGTGATGACTCTGCCATCGGCTGGTTTAAAGATTATATTTAAATAAATAACCGAGATTTACGCAAAATAAGACTTACAATAGAATTCGCAGACAACTGGGAACGGCTTTAGGGGACCACTACCATCGACATCAATTTTGATATTCACTCTTTGTTGAACACTTTGAACGTTTTTCAACGCCAGACATGACAGAGGATATTTTGCTGAAAAGAATAACCCAAATCAAATACGAGACATCTTTAACATTGAATCTTATGCTTACAGGTGTGGCAAACAGCGCCCGCATATCCAGTTTGGCTGCAATCACAGAAAAATTCCATAGAATTCTGATGGCAAGATCCACTATGGCGACAGGGATTCGGATTACAGCGATCAATCATTTGACATGCATCCACGACCACTTCATTATCACAGCACACCTCTTCACCTTGCACCCAATCCTTTGGCAGTTTATAGTTTCCATCGACCAATATCAATCGCATGCATCCAACAAATCCATTCCTATCGAATCCACCCGCAATATTATACACACGACCCGTTGAGATCTGAATATTCTTTATCGTCGGCATCGGACGCTGATCAATGTCCAGTACCAGTTTGTTTTTGCTGATCGTCAGCACCAACGAATGCCACCTGCCGTCATTGAACTGTTCCTCATAGTTGTCCAAAATGAGTCTTGGCTTATCGCCCACCTTCAAGTCGATCTTGACCTTTCCAAACTCCAAGAAAACTTTCACAAAACCACCAGAAGCAAACTCATGATAAAGCATCATTCCTTTGTCCTCGTACGTCCGGAAGTAGAACGACACATTCAATTGTTTCTGCGCTTCGTAGCCCTTCAGGCGGGCATACGATGTCCTCGTTAAGAACGTCACCGGGTAAATCGGTGGCGAAGGACATGCGTATATCGTGTTCACTTTCTGATATCTAAAGGCTTCACCATATTCAAAGTTGTCCTTCATTTCTCGTATGAAATTTGATGTATTTAGGAAAAGGTTCTCCATACAGCCGCTGAAGTTTTGTGTCACCAGCATGCCCTCCTGAACATTTGGCACACCTCCTAGATAAAGCTGCAAAAAGAAATAAATATTTGTTTATCGATTTGAATAAGAAGCAAATCCATTCCAACTCACATTACGATTCAAATTTAGTCGACTGTATTCTCCTTTGATTCTGCCCTTGACTATTACTCGATCCACGGAAAATATGACATCTCGGCGATTCCTCGACACGACAACATCATGCCACACATTATCATCCAGCAGACTTCCAACGGAAAGCGACGTCATGATCTTTGCTCCCAAGTCCATGTTCAGCAGCATTCTGTTATCCTTCAGCTGTAGGGCAAAGAAATCGCCCTGTGTGCCTCGCGAATACATTAAAATCCCATTGGCTTGGGCAGTCTTAAAGCGAAAACGAATGGATTCTCGAGTCGAGTCTATTGGCTCTCTCAGCAAGTCGTACTTCACCAAGCTGGTTCCATTGAAGTACAGATTATCAGAAACTGCAAAGTGAAAAAAGCAAATGACAGATCTTCTTCGAGGATACAACAAATTGTAACTCACTGTAATCACAACCGTAGAGCTCCACCCGCATTGAAATTCGGTCGTGCCATCTGGTTGGATTGACACGGACCCACTGAGCAATAATGGGTACTTCGAATACATTGAAATGTACTCCATTGCCATCTGTATTGCCCTTAAACAGCTAGGTTTGGTGTATAAAAAAAAGATTTGATTAAAACAATTGTTATTTAGAGGAACTTTTAATAAAAAAGTACTAGGTGGGTTTTTTTTATATAAAAAATACAAGCTTAAAAAACTTTACACCAATGTTTGTAAGTATAGTAAAATCGTGAATATTAAATAACATAAAGAACGAAAAAGAAGTGATTCTGACGATGTCCCACAGGACTTAAGATCCAACTGTACTGACTGTGTCACACGGAGTAAAAATCTAGTATGTACAAATGTATTTTGTAAAGTGTAAGCGGCTAGCTTCAAAAATAAGTTAAGAACCTGAAGATTTTGTTCTACTTTACTTTCCTCGTAGCTGAACCCAATGAAGTCCCATCCACTGTATACCTAACCCTGCCAAAAGTTCTGTTCAACGCTATAAACAAGAAACAAACTTAAAATTCAAAATTGTTTCATTTAAAAGACAACAAAATGATTATTAAAAAAAAATTGGATTCACTCGAAATGATCTACTTTGGCTTAAACACAAACTGACCATTGGGCTCTAGCAGCAGGTACGGTTTCCATGGAGAACGTGGACGCAGCTCTGGTTATTGCTTTTCTCATGCTTTCCAAATTTCTGTGGGCAATCTTGCAAACCATATTTTCCAATTCTGACCACAAACCATAATCCAGTGGATTCAGATCTGGACTCCCCGACGGCCAATCTTCTGCAGTTATTGTGCCAGGAATAATAAAAAGGGTATTGATGAAACCTTTCACTACACACTCTAGCAAATCTTTCTGGTGAACCTTTGCATAGTTTTAACGCCTTTCTCAAAGAAATGGAGAAATGTGACAGCTTGTAGAGAGACCCTCCATCAAACTTATACGCAAGCGGGATGATGGAACAACTTGGAGCAACTTTTTTCACTTGTCATTTTGTTTATTAAAAACTTCTTCCACGGTGAACAATTTCTTTATCCATAAACAGAATTTTCTTCATGTCCAGTTAAGAGATGACGATAAGCTCTTATATGCAGATCATGTCAGGCATCTTGAGCATGATCTCTTGGTTTCTAAGGGGATTTCTCCGAATCCGTTCATGCATCATGCCTGTCATCTACTTACAAACAATTCGACGAAACGACCAATAGCCCTATAAAAGAGCATCCTCGATATGATTGAGTGGTTTTAGCAAGTCGAAAATTTGGCCAGCACTCGTTCTGCACTTATGCAACACTATAACCGCAACTGGAATCTCTTCATTGCCTCAATCCATGTAAGTAGATCGCAAACTGAAACCAAATTGGGTAGCATTCTTTACTGATCAATGCATGTGTTCTAAAAGAAGTTTTGAACGATAAGCCCTGGAAATTGTTTAGCAGAACTTTTGGCAGGACTAGGTTGATGCGATAAAAACATTGGACCCATGAACTCAAAATTTGGAGGCTGACTGTACCTTGCACAATGAAACAATTTTATTTCGAACCAGACGCAGCATGTACTTCAGGAATAAAACAATTTAAACTGTAAGGTGAACAAGGCGAAAATAAAGTACGACCCCTGTCCCTGTGTAATTCAAGCTGAATTTCAACATTCTTAGAAATCAGGGAGCAAGCTGAAGACTTTCTGACAGTCAAATTCTACGGCGTCAAAATCGTAAGCGATCGAAAAGAACAGCCTCTACGAAACGAAATCGGCTTTCGTTCACAGACTTTGCGAGTTTTTTGGTAGGAATGAAACGATAAGTAGGATAAGGTTTTCTTTATATCAGACTCGTCCACTCACCACGCTACCATCTAACCCCCAACCCAGACAAGAAATTGGGATTATGATGACGATTTAAGTGCAGAATTATAAGACAAGACAAGTGAGGCGCTTACGAAGACGCTGTAAAGGACGCTGCAAGGTTAGAGCACAGAGCAAGATAAAAATTATAGGGGAAAAAGAGCCTACGCAGTCTTCCAGCTCAAGGATATCGAAGAGTGTGGGAACAGAAACCCAACACAGAAAATACGCACTGATGCAGACTACAAATCTCTCCGTAGGGCAATCAAATCCCAGAACTGTTTTTCCAGCTACGATAATAACCAAGAAAGGGTAACCATAACCAAAAAATGTAAATAGTTCTCCCACCCACTGTAGAAGAAGTTGGTGTGACCATTAAAGAGCTTGAAAACAATAAAACTGAGGTTTCGGATAGTTTAAAAGATGAACAAATCTCGCACAAGTTTTCTAGAATGGATTATGCACCAAACCTTGCCATACGACTGGAATATCAGCTAAATCCGTATCAACTATATAAGAGGCAATCCAATGTCTCAAAAGTTCACATCCATTGTATTGAGTGATCGTCTAAAGCAAGCAATTAGATTTAAGGGTCCCGCGGATCAAGTCCATTGACTACAACGCTCTTGCCTAATAAAGCAATCACTACAGCATGGCCACCTGCCTAGTCAGATAACTCCAGTGATAGCACCATTAATGGGCAGATAAAAGTGGGCTTAACGTCAATCCAGCGAAAACGGAGTACGTTTTAGCTTTTAGACCATAGAGGGAACAGGCTCTGGAATCTTCTTCAGAAACCAAAACCTTAGAGTCTCTTTAAGACTACCGGATGCTTGTAACGTTTTCCAGGCAGAGGTTCTAGAAGTTCTTAAGGCTGCAGAATTACTAGAAATGAAATCGGTATCCGGCCGGGATATCGCTATGTAGATCGACAGTCAAGCTGAGCTTAAGGCTCTAGAATTGTATGAAAAGAAATCGGAAAAAGTTAGAAACTGCCGCACAATGCTAAAAGCATTATGCACGCAGAATCAGGTGAAACTGGACACTCCAAAATCGAAGGAAATGAAATAACTGACGAATTGGCCTATTAAACCTCCTGCGTGTGCCGTTTAGGCAACACTGCTAGATAAGGCAATAAAAATAGCCGACCAAAGTTGGAAAACAGGGTATCAAAGGCCACGTGGCCTACATTCGACCGCAAAAAGACTAAGGAAATTCTTAAGCTCAACAGGAAGTAACTGAGGATAGCGGTGGCCGAACAGTAGGGGCACTGCTTTTTAGGAAAACATGCAAGGAGACTGATCTCTCGGTCACGGACGAATGCAGATACTGCTGTGATTTGAGTGTCGAAGAGGATATTACTCATGTGAATGCCAGGGTAAAGCTAGATGTCGTAGAAAACAATTGGGCAACTACTTTTTTTTAAATACTAAAGAAAGTAGGACCCACCAATTACAAAGAAATTTTGAAATTTTGTAGGGAAATAAACTGTCTCGAGTGATCGTGATGGGCCCAGTATGGTGCCTATTGTCTTATGAAGCAATTCATAACCCTGCACAGCCTAACCTATCATCATTAATAACATTTCAAGACTTACTCCATGATTCGAACTCGAATTAAGTTGCAGACTTAATCAACAAAAACCCAGCCCTATATTTTTAAGAAATGAGATTGCATTTATTTCA
Source organism: Orthonevra nobilis (assembly GCA_963555765.1). Lineage (NCBI taxonomy): Eukaryota > Metazoa > Arthropoda > Insecta > Diptera > Syrphidae > Orthonevra > Orthonevra nobilis. The sequence continues at coordinate 100,730,907 of OY743225.1, read as the reverse complement.
ACCACAACGTCAATCGATTTAAGGATTTATAAATCCCAGAGGATTGGTTAATAGAAAACTTTGTGCCCAGAACCACGTGGAGAGAAGCTATAGCTCAGATCTTTCTTTAAAGATCGATGGTCGGATAACTTAGTAGAAAATGTGTTCAAGTTACTTTAAAAACCAGTCATAGAATCTTTCTATGAACATATCGTGTCGCAGTGTGTTTCGAAAATTAAATTGTACAACCGAATTAGGAGTTCATTTTTCAACATATATTTTACAGCGAAAAACAGTTGTCCATTGTGATTAAGGACCCTTAAGATACGTATTTATAAGGGAAGTTTGGCCTCAAAGTTTACTTCTTTGCGCACGGGATAGCCACTGGCATTCAAAGCATTCGTTATCTAATCTAAGGTCTGGGGGAATCGGGTTCACATATTTCACAAACATTTAATTTAGATCTATGATCTATATACTTAAATACGCCAACTACCAACAAGAAATAAAAATAACGACACTCAAAATTTGAAACGCAAATAAAACAATAACAAAAAATAAAAAACGACGACAATAGAATCATTTGAAATATAAATTTATAACACTCAAGAATTTACCTGTGGTTCACTCGAAGAACTAACATAAGATCGCCAATATTCGCCATCGTCCGAGAACTGGACAATGTACTCGGTCACGAACTCACTCGTCCTTGCCCGACCCATTGTGGCGATCTTTCGAGTCATTCGCTTTTCACCCAAATCGATTGTTAGGAAATGATTGTAAGTATTCTCTACCGGCGTCCATGCAGATTCACCTTTTGTTTTTTTTTATTAGTTTTGTTTTTTCAAGCCACCATTTTTTTTTTTTGTGTTAAAAGAAGGATAATGAGGACGAATGGAAATATTGTTATTCATTTAAAGTTTGTTAGTTTAGATGCATAAGTCCATTAATGAATTCCATTCGAATATGTATTCAATCAAATTTGAATTTAATTCGAATTCAAATTTGAACTTTTGAAAACATTTTCGAAAATTCGAATTCAATGTCTGAACGCGATTGTGTATAAATAAATTAAATTGTTTATGTCTACTAAATTAACCATTCACCCAAATTAAGCAATCAAAAGCCAAAAGAAATAATTAAAAAATTTAATAAAAAAGGATGTTCGTGCAACCGTTACCATCACATGCCAATGGAGCGAGGGATCAAATAATTCACACAAAAGATAATGTTAGAGAGGGGCGGGGATGATGATGATTAGATTAAGGATGAATGGACAGAGAATCCCATGCGCGCACCTTTTGCTGTTGAAAATGTCTCAAACAATAAACACAGGAAGAGTCACATTAAATTAACGAACAAATATTGGAACGTGACTCAACAGCTGATGACACTGACGCAACAATGACAGCTGAACTCTTAACGTGTGTAAATTTTGATAGTGTTTTGTGTAATTGTGAACAGCGTCACGGGGATTCACATAGGGAATTTAGGGCTTACCTTAATGTTGCCGCCTGGCTCCTTGTAGTCCGCAAACTCCAAATCAGTTATGCCATAACTTATTGAATACTCGGTGACGTATTCATTGCTATGAGGTCGACCCTGGAGGGCAATGTGTGTGACATTCTTAACATTGCCCAAATCAATGATAAGTTTTTGATCGAAGTCCGAATTGCGGGCGGACCATGATGTTCCAGCTTGATTTTGAATTTTTATTTTATTTGTCGCATAAAATATACATACATATATATTTTGTTTACATAGAAACAAGGTGCAATGATTGGATAGTAAAGGAAAATAAAATCAATATTAAAAGAAATATAAACTTTAAAATAAAAAATAAAATAAAAAAACATTCACACTTCAACATACGATAATGCGATTTTCATTTCAGGCCAATTTTTATTCGAATCTTTAGACTCTTAAGGGTTGAAATTCTTAAAAAAAAAAATTTTTTTTACTGGAAAGAATAAAGTAAAAATACATTGAATATTTTAAAACAACAAAAATAAAGAAACTCATCGATTTTGCCTGTGCAAAATATAAGCAACTTATCAATATTTCGTATGATGCCCCCCCTTGTTTCTGAGCACAGAAGCACATCTTTTCGGCATGGACGATATCAAGTTTGTAATTATTTTCGAATCCATGGATTATTTATCCTTCAAAGCCGACATGAGTTCTCTTTTATTTTGAAATCGTGTGATTCAAATCTGGTGACTGTGGTGGCCAGTCAAGAACTTGAATCCCTTTTTCAACCAGCCACTCTTTTACCAATTTCGATGTGTGTTTCGGGTCGTTGTTATGTTGAAATACCCATCGAGAGGCATTTCCTATTCTACGTATTGCAACATATGGCTCTCTAAAATTTCCTTGTACTTAAAGCGGTCCATGATCCCTTCCATTTCCATAAAAGGGCCTGCACCATTTGCGGAAAAGCACGTCCAAACCATAACACTGCCACCACCATGCTTGGCTGTTACCTTGCAATACTTTGGATTGAGCCGTTGGCCTTTGCTTCGCCGGACAGTACTGATGCCATCTGAATTCAAAAGATTAAATTTTGATTCATCGCTGAAAAGTACGGTTTTCCACTTTTCAATGGACCAGCTTGAATATTTTTCTGCGAAATTCAACCTGTAAATTACAAATTGTGTAAAAATAAATAAATTTATTTGATGTCAGGAGCGTAACCTTTTGCGCAGATGCACTTTTGCAAGCAATGGCAGGGTCGGTAACTTCTCAAACCATTTTCTTTTGCACGCCTTCGGACAGTGCTTGAGTCAATATCAAGATTAAGTGATTTCACAATGTGCATTGAGCTGATGAACGGCTCTTGACATGAAGTTTTCCGACGTCGTCCGCATAAATGTCGCCTATCAACTAACCCCGTCTCTCTGTACCATTTTATTAGGCGTGATATAATAAATTTGTTAATTTTATATTTTTCCGATAAGGAAATTTGTGAAATTGTCTTCGTTTTGTCCTGCGATTGTAAACATGAAAAAATTCGGCTTACATTGTTTACATGAAACGGTTGCTTATATATTTTGCACAATACTGTAGCTACCTAGGGGTTTCTGAAAACACCGGGCTATTGCTTCGCATTTAGAGCAAAAGTGAAATCGTCTTCAATACCCAAGTTGTTGCAGTATCTGCATTCGTCCATGTCTGAGAGTCCTTATTACCTTGCATGCTTCCCATGTCGGCAGAAATCAGTTCAGACTCCCACCATTATCCTCAGCTGAACTTGGCTAAGCTTGAGGGTTTCGTTTGTTTTCTTGAGGTGCCGACCTTCGAAACCCTATGTTCGTTCAGGTAACGCCATCTTTCGTTGGTCTTATTTATAACCTTTTCTCGTATTGTTGCCTTGACGGCACACGTGAGAGGCTTTATTGGCAAACGATTTTCGTTCCCCTCAACTACAGGGTGTCCAGGCACCCAACATAGTTTTACCCGATTCTGCAAACATTATATACATGTGATTCTAGTGTTCTGAGTGTCTTTATAAAAAGCGTTATTCCTGTTGGAGACAGATTTCGATTCTAGGAAGTCTACAGCTTTTTGAACTGCTAGAACCTCTGCCTCGAAGATACCAAAAGCATGCGGTATCCTCATGGAGAGCCTCTTAGAACCAGTACCCTCTTATGTCTAAGAACCATCAGTTTTTTTAGCAATTTCACTTTGCTGAATTACAGCGTTCGTTTGCCATTTGTCCCTTTCAGGGCACACCGTTTTATTTGGCGTACCGAAAACTATGATGGGAATAGCTTCATCTGTTTCTCAAAGGTTTCCTAATCAAGACTTCGTTCAGAACTGTTTTTGTAGCCTTAATTTCATTAAGGATTGAACTATGTCCTAAATTCCTGTTTAAAAAGAGCCCTGGATTTATGAGCCTCGGCGCACTGTTTCCCGCTTGATGATTTATCTCAAGACTGAGCTGTGGCATATGAAGAAGTATTTAGTATGTAGCCTCAGCCGAGAGATAGGTTGTTGTGCTTCCAAGCTAAAGGACTTTTTAAAACTCAAACAAAGAGTGTTCAATTCGTAGGATCTTCCAATCTGGTTTTGATTCCATATTATGATAGTTCCGGCCAGGAGGATTCGGTGCAATTGCTTATTTAAGAGCAATTTACATGTGGCCAGAATAACTGAGTAAACCAAAATTGTGGTTGTTTTCAGGCCCTTTCCGTTAAAGAAAATTGAAGAAGTGTTTTAAAGGAGCAATGAGAGGTAAGTTTTGCAAAGTCTGAAGACTTTGACTGAATCTGGAAGAATGTATCATTAGAAGTATGATCCCATCCAGTCACAAATGTTTAGTTTAAGAAGGAATCAACTTCCCACATAATTAAACCTTTCTTATCATCCCCAAAATCCTTATTGCTTACTTCTTGATACAATGGTGCAGTTGGTTACACGAAGTCGGAAACCATGACGTGGCAGCCAAGCTATTGGGTCTCCCTCCGAAATTCCAATCAGACTTTGTGATATAAGCATGGACAACAAAGTCATTTGCTTGCATTTCCCTCAGTCTCAAGATCTCGCTTTGTTAACCAATTTACTTTTATAAGCTGCGTCAGTAGGTTGTTTTTCAGTTTGATTTAATTCTTGAAACTGGTCTGGAATGAATTTCAGTTCGATTTGTCTCAATAAAATAAGTCCATTTTGAGGAGAAAGACCGTACAAAAGGTACATACACACAGGCAAGTAATTATCCAATTTTAAACAAACTCTAGAGACATGAAAAAGCGAATCCGACAAAATTTGGAATTCAGAAAAATTGGTCCCATTACAAGAACTTCGAAATGGAATCAGAGGCATCGCAGACAAAGAATGGAAACTATCGCCTTGTAATATCCTCCGAAGAAAAGCGTGAGTTGTCTTAAAGGCCTTTGAGTTCAAACCCCTAAGGTGAGCTTGCATCGCCTGTTGCCATTCGGATCCCGAACGAAAAGATAGTTATCAGCTCATACCGCCTCAACGGTCAATAAATTCTCCAATGATTATAGATTTTCAATCTCCAAGCCAGCGATGATGAATCTTCAAGTAAATTGATTTCAAACGCCTCGTAACCATACCAAATTTGTGAAGTGTGCCAAGGATTTGTTCCATGTCACATGAAGTGGAACAAATGTATCGACTCCACCCCATAATGGACAATAAGTGTGCAAACAAAGCAAAACAGATTTAAAAGTCTCCACCCCCGCTAACGTACGAGTAAATGAATGTATGCGTCCTGCCATCAGAAAAATTACCTTCACCGATTCAAGTAGTCCATTAAAACTCACCCCTGTCCCATACCAGCAAAAAGAAAGGATAACAACCATGCACTTTGAATTGCAACAATTTCCATTTATTGCCACTTTCATTCTCGAATAGGCTAGCCCCGTAACAATTACATGTCTCCGACCTCCGGTTTCAAATCGTTTTCCAACTGATTGATGGATATTCCTCCCTCGTGCAAAACCGGATAAATTAAAAAAAAGGACCCTCCCCTAGCGCACACCAAACAAAGATGTTATCGCTAGAGGGGTGTCAGAGTTAAATGGCCGCCACACAGCCGTAACCGAACCCTAAATCAACATCATTTCAAAAACGATCTTAAGTGTTTTAGGCTCCCTAGGCAAAAATTATTGATTTAGTCCTAGGGAGCGCGTTTCCATTCATCCGTTCAGCACAAAACAACACAAAAATGAAAACGATCACACTCTTTTTTTTTTGGCAAATTTTCGAGTACAAAGAGGACGACTGTTCAAGCGTAAATGCGGTTTGAATTGAAAGGGCTGGGGAACCAGACGCAATTATTTTTGTATTCCTTTGGTGTAGAATTTCATTGGATTGAACCCTTAAAAAACAACACTGAGGAGGCTTAAGCGATTATGCGCCGCCACCGTGGGATACAATTATAGCAAGATCCTTGTAAGCAAACTGAACTGCTTCCTGGCAGGTGTGACATTGAAAAGTAATAATTCACCTTTCGACAAGCACATGGTCCTGAAACAATACCAATTAAAACATATTCCACGGTCCCTGCAAGGACTCGGGCATTAGACTGACGCTAGCAACGCCGGTTCTGCTTCATTTCCGTGCGGACAAAGTGCTTCGTTTTTCATTGCAAGCTGCAATCCGCAGGCTAATCGCTACAGCAGCTTCATGGTTGATTGAAAGGCAATAATTTTCGATTTCGGCTTTTATCGGAACAAAATCGAGGAAAACGAAAATGTTGCTGGGAACAAATAAAGTCGTTCACAGGGTCTCTGCACAGAATGAATATTTGGGAAATTTTGGATTTGATTGAAGACAGGTTAAAAGTGTTTTTGCCGCAATTATTTGTCCAAAAGACGTGCATTAAGGGAGCCAGGACACGTGGCAGTTTTCCAAAAAAAAAAAAAAAATGGCAGCGTGGCATGTCCAAAAATAAAATGTAGAGCACCATGACAACGCCTTTATGTTTAAAGGACGTAAATACGTGGAAAAGCCGACTGTTTGGCTAATGAATCGTATGAATCGCGTTACTCCTTATCTCGCTTGGGTTAAATTCACGATGGCCCAAGAGAGTTCACTGGAGGCACTGGACAGAACGTTAAAAGATCATCGTGACAACCGAAACAGTTTTGGTGTATCCATTATTCTGTTATCAGATGATTTTCTTCAGACTCTTCCAATAATTCTCCGCTTTACTATTGCTGACGAACTAAACGTATGCCTTGAATCATCTTATTGGTGGAGGGACGTAAAGACACTCCAATTAACAACTAACATACGAGTGTTTTTGCAAGACCAAACTGCGATTGTGTTTTCGAAACAGTAATTAGAGTATGGAGGCAGTTGATACCTCGACCGGATAAATAACGTTAGCCACGGATTTCTGTCATTTCACCGACTCAAAACAGGAGCTTATTGAGCGTGTTTTTCCCCACATAGAACAACGCTTCAATCCCGATAATTAATTTAGTGAAATAGGCGTAGACAGTAGACAGGAGTATATTGATCAAGAAGTTACAAAAATATGGGATACGTGACAACGAGCTTCTTTGGTTTAAAAGCTACTTAAAGGATAGAAAACAAAGAGTAAAGTTTGGTAGTAAATTCTCAGAAAATAGAGATGTTAACCTAGGAGTACCTCAGGGGTCAGTTCTTGGAACAATACTATTCCTGGTGTACATAAATGAAATAAAAAATGTACTTAAACATAGCCGAGTGATGCTGTTTGCAGACGATACGTTGATTTATATTACGGGAAGAAACAGTGAGGAGTGTTACTTAAAATTACAAGAGGACTTAGGACGAATAGAGATAAATATAAGCAAAACTACAGCCATGGTTATGAGATTTCCAAGCTTAAACATTCGGATCGAAGGCCGTAATATTGAAATAGTAGACCAAATAAAATACCTAGGAGTAATAATCGACAACAAATTGAGCTTTAAATACCACTGTGAATATGTGTGTAAAAAAGTGGGAAAAAAGATTGGATTTCTGAGACGAATTGGGAATAAAGTCTCGATAATCACGTTGATAAATATCTAAAATATAATAGTAAAGCCACATTTCGAATATTGCTCTACCATACTATTCATGTGTCGACAGAGTGAACTTGAAGATCTACAAAAATTGCAAAACAGAGCAATGCGTATTATCCTTCGCTGCAACCGGTTCGCGCCAATAGCCTTAATGCTCGGAACACTTAAATGGATGAATATAAAGCAAAGAATAGCTCTCAACGTTATGGTATTCATACATATCCCGTATATTCATACGTTATCCCGCGTACCTGGCAAATGAAATTTATTTAGTGTCCGAAACACAGCCGTACTCCTTAAGGAACGCTGCAGATATACAGATGAACTTTGTAATATCAACAGCAGCTCAAAATTGCATTGTTTTTAGAGGTTTCCAAATGTTTAACCAACTCCCCAACAGCATTAAAATGGAGCAGAATTTTAATAGTTTTAAAAGATCATGTTGTAGGTTTATATGTGCAAACACAACATCACTGTATTTTAATTAACTATGCAATACTCAAATGCCAAAATTAATAGTAAAGATGTATTCTTAATGTATCTAGTGTCAGTTTCATCTTTACTCGGCTCACCACACGTCGGCCCAATAGCTTCCATTACGGATGAGGGTCCTCGGACAAGCTGAGTTTAGCTGACGCTGACATTTTTTCATTATAAACTTTGTGTTATTGAAAGTATATTTAAATACTCTGAATAAACAAACAAAAAATTAACCAGCTTAAGCCTAACAGATTACAAATTTGGTAAATTATTTGACTATTAACATTAATTATTAAAGTTACTAATAAAATATCAGGAATTTAATTTCCTAAAAGGCAAAACACAATGTTTTTGAAGCATTCTCTTGAGATGTGAAAATCAACAAATCTACAAACTTCATTAAAGGACTTAAGAGCTCTAGAAATTGGTTCATTCTGACCATAGTTTGTTCTATGCCCCGTTTGAAAGAAAAGATGTCGTTCTCTTAATGGCCGTTCCGGTGCATAAATAGGAAGCATGGATGAAAGTAGGGGACTTTTGATCCGGTAGCATAAAATATGATTTCGTGGCAACGCCTTCTTGCACTAAGCCTCAATATGCCAAGCAATTGGCATCTTGCTTTGTAAGATGGCTCAAAATTCCAACTCATTTTAAAAAATATATACTACTGTGTCCAAAAAATAAGGTGACATTGTATTTATTTTGAAAATTCTTTATTTATTCTTCCAAATCAATTTCATCCCCTTCAAAGTAATCCCCTCCCGATGCAATGCACTTATGCCAACGGATTTTCAAATCTTTGAAACACTGGTTGTAGTCACTTTCCGGGATGGCCTTCAGTTCCGTCTTCGCTGCGGCTTGAATCTCCTCTATCGTATCAAAACGGTGTCCCCGGAGCGGTCTTTTGAGCTCGTTGAACAGCCAGAAGTCGCACGGCGCCAGATCAGGTGAATACGGTGGTTGCGGAACGATATGGGTTGAGTTTTTGGCGAAATGATCACGAATTACGAGTGCGGTATGGGATGGTGCATTATCGTGGTGTAAAAACCAAACGCAAACGACGCATAACGTTCAAATAATATTCCTTGTTGACTGTTTGGCCGGTTGGAAGGAATTCATAAAGCACAACACCACGATAATCGAAGAAAACAGTCAACATGACCTTGATTTTTGAGCGACCTTGGCGCGGTTTTTTTGGTCTCGGCTCTCCTTTGGCACGATATTCGCTCGATTGATCGGTTGTTTCGGGGTCGTAATCATAGATCCAAGTCTCATCGCCAGTTACAATGCATTTCATGACATCCTGGTAGTCGGAAAGCATTGTTTCACCCACTTCAACGCGACGCCTTTTTTCCAAAAAATTCAATGTTTTCGGTGCCAGTCGAGATTTGACGCGCTTGAGACCCAAAGCATCCTTCAAAATGGTATTGACTGAGCCTTTCGATAAGCCAACTTCATCAGCAAGGTCTCTAATCGTTAATCGATGGTTTTTCAACATTGATTTGTTGGACGTGAGCTTCATCGGTTGAGGTTGATGGTCGCCCGGAACGCTCTTCGTCTTCGACACGTTCACGGCCGGCTTGGAAATCACTATACCACTTGTAAACATATTTTTTAGACATAGCCTCATCATCAAAGGCTTTCTGCACCATCCTCAACGTATCCGCAGCAGAAAATTGATTCCGCAAACAAAATTTAATGCAAATTCTTTGCTCAATAAATTTCGACATCGCAAAAAACGAAAAACTCACTTTTAGCAGCTCACAAAACGACGCGTATCTCAAACACTATGAATATATTTTGACATGAAATTTCACATAGATGTCACTGACAGTACTACCAACCTAAAAAGAAAGAAAAATGTCCAAATCCTTCGACGCGCGCAGTTTAAATTCATATGTACCTTATTTTTTGGACACAGTAGTATTTAGTGAAGCGCCTTTGAACTCTTTCAAGCCGATCTGAATGGAATTTATAAATCTGGACTCCAAATAATATCCGCATATTCAAGTATCGACGTAACAAGTGCAATAAAAAGGGATTATAGAGTATGTGGGTCAGAAAACTCCTTTGAGTTTCACTTAATAAACCCAACTAACTACTAGCTACTATGTGTTCCAAGTGATGAACAAACGTAAGCTTATTATCAATAATGACACCAAGGTCTTTTTTTTTTGTCTACTCTTTCTAATGGTGTGAGTCCAACACAGTAAGTATAAAAGAGCTGTATTGGAACTCTCGAAAAAGAGATAATGAAACATTTTTGAACATTTAAATTCAAGCAATTTTTGACACACCATTTATATAAATGCTCAAGATCCTTCTGCATTTTCATACATTCGTTTACAGGAATACTATAAGGATTGGGGAATCCGCATCAATCCAAGGAAAACGGAGCTGAAGTGCTTCCGTAGGCCGGCCAACTCCCGGAGAACAAGGTCCGCTAAGAACTGCCGCAACACCACGATTGGATTCCAGGACGGTACAATAGTCAAGGCCTCGACAAAGATTAAGTACCTTGGGGTTAACTTCACGGAGAAGTTGAAGTTCAACCCTCATGTGGATGCAATTCTTCGCAAGGCTTGCTTCGCCTTCCATCGGGTTTACCCTTTAATGCGCAAGTAGAATGGTCTCAGCCAGAAGACAAAGCTGCTTTTATATAAACAGCTCATCAGGCCGGTGATAACATATGGATTCCCCATATGGTTCACAGCCTCGAAGACTTACATCAAGAAACTTGGTATGTTCGAGAGGAAGATCTTGCGCATATGCACTGGTCTCCACTACAACAGGATCACGAAGAAACACGTCAGCAACAGGCGACTCTACAGCGAATCAGGAATCAAACCCATAACCCGGTACATGGTTGGTTTATTTCAAAAATTCGTAGCCACCGCCAAGGACCATCCCAATCAACTCGTCAACACCATGGCCAACCAAGGACACATACCCGAACACCGATACCTCAACGCAATGGCATTGCTACAAGAGGAACTCTTTCCCCAGATGCAGATGAAGAACCAGCATTCTTCGAAGAAATAGGATCCAGGTATCATCGAGGATGACTAGCTACACAAAACCACCTTAAAGGACCGACTTGAACACTCTGTGGCATTAACCTAAGTATCTCCATTCATTAAACAACTTTTTCACCATTCCATGTAAAAAATATATGTAAACCTCAATCCAACCGTTGGGCCCCTATTGTTGAGCCAACAACTATAAAATATTACCAATGTTAATATATATTAAGGAACAATTGTAAATAATATTTTAAGTTCAATAAAAATTAAATACAGTCGTCTTGAATTCTTATTTTCGAAAACAGCTTCAGATCATCCGCATACATTAAGAAATGATAATGAATTCAAGATATTTTACGATATCATTAATGAAAATTATAAAAAGTAAAGGACCCAGGTGACTTCCTTGCGGAACTCGCGAAGTACAAAGCATAGGCCTTGAACAATGGTTATCCACGCTGACTCTGAGTACCCTCCCGATTAAAAATGATGTAATCCAATTCAAAATTGATGAGTGGAAATCAAAACTTTCCAATTTTTTTCAATAGTAACTTATGATTCACAAAATCGAAAGCTTTACTGAAGTCTGTATAGATGGCATCAACTTGACAACCTTTTTCAACAGCATTTATTACATATGATGTAAAATGAGCTAAATTAGATGTAGTTGAACGTCCAGAGACAAAACCATGCTGGAACTCAGATACATGCTCTTTAATGTGAAAAATTAATTTCTCCTTTACAATGTTTTCAAAGAGCTTTGGTAAAGCAGATAATTTACAAGTTCCTCTGTAGTTTTCTACGTTATTTTTCGGACCAGATTTGTAGATGGGTACCAAAAAAGAAGTCTTCCAATCATCGATAAAAATACCCGAGATGCGCGATGTGTTAAATATTTTGAGCAACTGCAAACATAAGGACATGCAACAGTTTTTAAGCACTATTGGAGGTATACCATCAGCGCCTGGTTTTGGATTAGCTTTAAGGTCATTCAAAGCAGATTCTATGTCATGCCTATACAATTTTAATTTACCATTTTGGAATCTGAGAATGGCTCTACATATGTAGGTACAACAGTAGGACGAAAAACAGACTCAAAGAATTTTTCCAAACAGTTCTACTGAATCTTGAACATTGTTCGATATCGAATTTTTGTAAAACATTTGTTTTGGTAGCCCATTTGAACATCGCTTTTGGTTAATGAAAGACCAAAAGGATTTTGAATCATGTTTAAGCTTATTTTCAATAGTATGAACATAATTTTTATGTAAAAACTTACTTAGAACTGCGAAGTCCCTCCGAAGTTTGCAGAAATGGGCTTTATCCGATTCAGTCCCTGTAAGTTTAAAACGCTAATAGGCCTTGTTCTTAAGATTTTTTAAGTGAAGGAGATTCCTATTGTACCACGGGGGCTTGGAATTATTCTTCTTAAAAGAGGATGGAACAAACTTGGAGAAACCAATATTAATTTTGGAAATAAAAAGATTGTACATATCACATAAGCAAAGATTTTCAAATTCCATATCCCAATCAATTGAATTAAAAAACGAATTCAATCCAGTAAAATGACTCTTCAAGAAATTTAATGATCGGGAAAAACTAGATTTTTCACTCGAATAATCATAAAGTTCAATTTCGATTAACAATTGTTTATGATAAATCGAATCATTTAAAAGAGGAAAGGGTTCTTCAGAAAATTATGTTTTCACTTCATTAAAATTACTAAATACAAAATCTAATATTCTATTTTGAGAATTCATAATTAAATTGATTTGGCAAAGATTGAGAGAAAACAGGCAGTCGATAATAGCTCATTCATAATCTTTTTTTACGTTATTAGTTGTGATCATGCTGCGTTAAATTAATCAACCTCGAAAGTGCAATGAAAAGGCTCATGAATAACGTCATCGAGGCGAAGATCATCAAGGCAAATTGCAAGCCAAGGAAAGGATGTCTTGATCCCGCGTGTATACCGATTTACGCATTTACCATTCAAGATAGTTTAAATGTCGTTAGGATACGTGATACAAAGTACACCAGTTCATGTAGTGTTCATTATTTTTTGTTTACTTTTTGGCTACTTAACTAATGCCTCGCATTCCGTTTTTATAAACATAAATGACAATCTACTCCTCAAAATTTTCTTCAATTGAACAAATGTGAAATATTTTATAAAATTACAGATGAGGCACCATCACTTATGCTCTAAACTGTACATATTGGCTTATCTTTAAATATATATTTACTCATTTTTAGTACGTTAATAGCTTCTTTGGTAACTGTACGGCATGGTACGACGCGCCAGTCTGCATAGCAATAAACAAGTCAATTCCTTTCGTTCGTCTATCCATTGATATCCCACTCAAACCTAACAGGGCGACATACAGACAGTAGAACATTGAAGGGATTAACGTATTGCTTGTGTCGTCGACCACACTCGTACACAGTTCCAGACAGCCACAGGCAATAAAATTCCCATCAAGCGCATGTTATCCGATTCAGAAATTAGGACAAAGTAATTTCGTTACTAGCAACCACCGAGGGTTGATAACAAACTATCCCAAAGAGTAGGTATTGTTAAGTAATTGATTGTTGTGTGGAGTGGCAACATTTCTCTAAACGAACGAAATTGCATGACACAGAAAATAAAAGAGGAAAAAAAAAACTCTACTTTGAAGAAAGAACTTTTATTGTACACATTTAAACTAAACACGATTTTCTTTTCGAAGATTTTCGTTCTTTCTGCAGAACTCTCCCGCAATATTCGTCCATCATTTCCTCAGTAGTGTCTGCTACTGGCTCTTCCAGCAAATCATCAAATTTGAAAAATTTAAATTCTTCGTCAGTCTCAATAATATTGCAATTGTGGAGCGCAATCGCTGCACAATATTCCGCATTTAACATGTGCTCCTCGAACTTCCAGCCTTCCAGTGGAACATCATTTACCCGCAATGTTGTACTTGAAACAGCGTTTTTCGGTGTCAAATCATCGGAATTGATGGTGAAACTTATTTTCCTCAAGTCCACTGTAATACCTACGCCAACGTTCTTCACGTAGCTCTCCTTTAAACACCATAGCCGGGTGAATGCCTTAAGATTGTCTCTTTCGGTGTGGTGGTTACGGTTAATATACCGCCACTCAGTTTCGGAGAACGTTTTATTCATAAGACGAAAGAATTCTGGGAGTGGCTTGCCGCCAGTGTATTCCACTTTCATGACGTCCACTCCGACTCGAAAGTCTGAGGATAATGATTGATCTGAAGCGACCAGCACGCCAGCCAGAACAACCATATCGCCATGATGGGAAACGTTGAAGCTGATTCTGCTTGAATCTGGATGTGAATTCTTTATAAAGGGTTTCCCTCGAATATCGCGCTGAAATTGTATTTCACTATACGGAATCGAAGTGGTTTCACTGACAAATTTCCTCATGAGTAACCGTCCTACAAGTGACGAGAGGAAGTCTTCTATGAAGTGGAATTTCATCAGTCGTGTCTTTTCTTCTGGTTGAATCGACTTGCACGCAATTTGAAGCTGTTTCATTGTTGGTGTGAAAGCACTTAAATTCACTGCCCAACGAAAGCATGAGTGTTGTGCACTCATTTAAATGATTTTATTAAGCAAATTTTATAAAAAAAAACAACTTTGATGCACCGAGAATGTATTTACCACGAACTGACATTTGGTTTCTCAAGCTGTCAGTTGACTTTTCTGTCTGCAAGTTGGCTGACATTTGCAAGAAAATAAGTGATACCAAATCTTGGGGGAAAAAAAATGTAGTAGATTCTTGTGACGTTGCGAAAAATTATTTTGTTATAAAAGTAGTTTTTGTAAATTGCAACACAAAGATGTCTTAAGCTGTTGTTATACAAATATGAGGTTATGTTTGTTGTTTTTTATTGGAAAAACAGTGAAATCGCTTATAACGATATCGGTTACAGCGATACGAATATATACGAAATAAGAAAAGCGTTTGAATGACTTTGGGGAACTTTTAATTAATTTGTAAGAAGTTTAGATAATTTTTCTGCGTATCCAATGATTGAGTGGCTTTCTTTTATCAAGTGGATGTTCTTTCCACCGAACACAACAGCTGTCCTACAGCCAATGAACCAAGGCAGAATAAAATCCCTAAAGGATCGATGCAGAGAGCTTCAAGGGTTGAATATTATCAAAAAATGGAGGATCATGTTGTAAGATATGATTCCATTAGTCTTGGAAAGGACTTGGGAAAGGGTCTCAGTAGTAACAATAGCAAGTTGTTACAGACCTGCTGCGTTTGACTTGAATAAACTAATCGAGCAGAGGCTTTTGAAGAAGAGGTAGAACTGCCTTTACATAAATGGATAAGGGATCCACTCATAAGATAACATTCTTGATCCATTGTCGATGATTATGTTGTAACTACGGAACGTTTGACAGACAAACAAATTTTGGAAGACGTACAGAATGTAGATGTAGATTTGGAGAACGATGACAGCGAGGAGGGTAACGAGTTCTTATTCACAGAAATTACGATTTTGTGGAGCACTAAAAACATTATTATTTTTACAGAAGGTGAGTTTTTTTCCGCATATTTTGATCATCGTAAGGGGACCAAAACAAATGGGGTAACTTCCCGTTGACCTTGAATCAAAACAAGTAAAGAGGATCCGAAAGCCGTAATGTAAAAATTACAACTCAATTTAAACTCAAGAAGAAAGCGAAATTTTAAATATAAACAATTTGCAGTAAGCCGCAAGGGAATCAAAACCTTAAGGCTATTACAAACAAGCGCAGGAACAAATCCATCACTCGACTTAAATGATACGAAATAGTCACATTATGACTTTGTACGGAATCTTCGTTTCGCGAGTCCGGTACTTGCTTTTTTTTAGGTCTGCGGATATGTAAAATAGTTGGAGAGCCAAATCTGGAGAATAAAGCGCCTGCGGAAGAAATACTAAGTGTAATTTTTACAATACTAAGCCGAATTTTGTCATTATGCTGTCTTCATACAAATGTAGGACTAAACTATGGACTTTCTAATCTCAGATATTACCAAATATCGTCTAGGAAGTTAAGCTGTCTTTTAAGAAAAAAAGAAATACAATACAATATAAAACCAGGCCGGAGCTTGGTTAATTTAAACTAGTTTAAAGCGGTGGCTATTAACACACACAGGCCAGAAACTGCACATTATGATGCCACAGGAGCCTTCATTCGACATGACGTGGAGGAATGGTGTAAAAAAAATAGTTTGCTTACGTCATGAAACGGATAAGGTATTTTAAGCTTTCATCGCACGTTTGGATAGTGATGTAGTGTTGTTTTTTTAACCTAGTTTTCTACATTTCTTCAACCGGCAGATCGTAAAAGTTAAATCATAGTCCTTTATGTCACAGACAGATTCCTATTTAAAAAAAAAAACAATGGAAATAAGAGTTTACATTAAGAAGCTCTTCAGTTTATTGAAAATTGAAAATTTTTAAGTTTGTGTGGCCATTTCATACACTAATGTACGAGTAGTTTTATCCCATAAAATGTTCTCAGAATTGATATATTTTATTACACGGTTGTTGACACGTACAGGTACACCCCGATTTAAGTTGCTTCGGTGAAAGTCGTTTCACATTTGAGTCGTTGCGAAATTAACACCTCGACTCGATATTCGACGACTATGTTTCGCGCTCGTAGAAGTTTCAGTGTTTTGATTTCATAATAAAATACAACCTAACAGTAGAGAACAAAGGTAACACCCCGACCTTCACATTTCCGAGCACGGACAACTTTGTAGGTTGGGAAGACATTATAGATGTTACACTCTCTGCTAATAACAACAACCTTAGAGTAATGAACTGGCGAGTATCCAATCAGAAATCCTTCTCTGATCATAACTGGATACTATTCGACGTTGTTCTAGACTCAAAGACCCCCACACGACATAGAAATCCAAAAAATATCCAAATCTGTCCAAGTGGTCAGAACTAACCTTAGAAAAGCTCCTTCACACATGATCACCCCGACTGAGGAGTTAGATAGAAAGTTCAATGTCTTCGAAAAGGCCTTTCAGACTGCTTATAAAGTCTCCTGCCCAATAAAATATAGCAAGAAATCCTTCCCACCATGGTGGAATGCAAATCTCTCTCAAATCAGGAAACTGACCAGAGAAACTTACAACATTTGCTAAAAAAGCAGTTATTGGCAACCGTACAAGAGATGCCTTAAATTATATAAACAGACTATTAGAGAAGCCAAATAACAATTCTGGATAGAATATTGTCACTCTATCAATACACTTAAAGACTCGGCCAGACTAAGTAAGATTCTATCTCAAGAGCACTCAAATTCATCATTTCTAAGAAAGCCAGGTGGGGGATGCTTTATTGAGGAAAAATAGATATAAATTCAATATTCAAAGTATTGCCCATCGCTAGCCACACATTTTTCCCATTTTTCTGGCAATTAATGGATACCCGTTCTGAAAAAAATTCGACCGGCTTAGCCGCAATCCACGAATCGATCCATTTTTTTACATCATCGAAATGACGAAAGTGCTGGTCAGCCGGTCAGCCAGGCCATGTTGCATCGATCGGAAGAGATAGTAATCGGATGGCGCAAGGTCTGGACTATACGGCGTTTCAAGGTAAGTTTTGACGACATCTGCAACATGTGGCCGAGCATTGTCATGTTGCAAAATAACTTTATCGTGTCTTGCGACCGTTTCCGGCCGTTTTTCCTTCAGTGCTCGGCTCAAACGCATCAATTGTCGTCGGTAGACCTCGCCTGTGATTGTTTCATTCAGTTTAAGCAGCTCATAATACACAACACCGTTACGGTCCCACCAAATGCACCGCATAACCTTCAGGCCATGAATATTCTGAGCGGCCGTCGATGTTCAGGCATGTCCGGGGTATCCATACGTTGCCCGACGTTTTGGATTATCGTAATGTACCCATTTTTCATCACCAGTGACAATTCGATGCAAAAAAGACTTCTTTTTGTGGCGTTCAAGCAGCATTTTGGACATGCACAATCGGCGTTCGACGTCTCGTGGCTTCAAATCATACGGCACCCAATGTCCTAACTTTCGGATCATTCCCATTGCTTTCAAACAATCGGAAATGGTTTGCTGAGCGACGCCAAGTGATTTTGCAAATTCTTCTTGCGTTTGTGACGCATCTTGATCGAGCAATGCCTCCAATTCATGGTCTTCAAAGTTTTTCACCTGGCCGGGGCGTTCTTTGTCTTCGGTGTCGAAATTACCATCTTTGAACCGCTTAAACCACCGCTGACACATTCTAACGTCTAAAGTATAGCCCGTGTAAGCTTCGGTAAGCAATTGATGCGCTTCGGTTGTTTTTTTCTTCATATGAAAGAAGCATATTAAAACTTCCCGCAAATCTTGTTCTGATGGCACGAATGTAGACATTTTACGGCTTTACAAAAACTTGTGTGTCTTCACTTATGACCAATAACCTAGACTGAAATAATTAGACAATGACATGAAGTTTCTGATGTGACAGCTGTCATGGTCAAAATTCACCTCAGAGTAATAGAAATGAAGTTGTCTGCAATAACGACATTTACAACCGGTAGTCCTATTAATAAAACCCTTTGAGGAATTAATGGCGTCCCAAAGAAATAACTTCTATAAAAATAAGGATAAATGAAACATGAATCGCTGCGGAAAAAAGTGTTTATGTCTGCGTCTTGATTCATTGAAATTAAGAAAATGTTTTGGCATTCGTTTCGAAAATTTCATGTGGTACAACTTAATATTTCAACAAATTATTTTAACCATCAGACTACAATGCAACTATAAAAACAAATGATTTACCTAATTATTCCTGACATAAGTACCCATTCAACTCTGCCAAGATAAATGTTAAAAATACAATTTTAAACACATAAATTTGAAATTTTACAAAATATTTTTTCTTTCTTTGAAAACACGTCCATCGATGAAAATTTAAATTTTCCTTTCAAATACAAAAACAGCAGAGGGAAAAAATGTTCCAGATAGCATGTCATTGTTCTCATTAAAGTGGAAATTATGGTTCAGGGATGAGAGAGGTGCTCTCCTCGGCCAGAATAAATATTTACACATTCGCCGTACTTACTTTTAGAACTGAGGACGTGATGGCTCAACCTCTAGCCGGTGCTATTTATACTCATCACCATCATCATCATCATCGCCACCGTCGTCGTCCAATCGTTAGAGGCGGCAAGGCACTCTTTAAGTGATTTACATCGACAGAGATGATGCGCATTATAGTGTTTCGAACTACAAATAATCAATGGGATAGACAGCTCAATTTAAGAGCTCACTTTCGTGCCAAACGGTCGTTTATTGGAAAACAATAGATTTAATGGGGATATAAGTTCTCCGATGTATTATCTTTCTCGCCATATGGCTTTTGTTCATTTTGACTTCTGAGTTCTATTTTAAGTCTCAAAAACCAATTCCTCAGCCTTTTTTTTTGAATGTGTTGCATTGAAGAATAGGATCTGTGGCACGTAAGGTTTCGTCCTTGCAAATGAATCTCGACTCCTTAATCTACAATTGAATATGAAGCAATCAAAAATAATTCTTTATTCATTGCTCGCTAATCCGAATCACCTTTAATCCGAATATCACGCTAATCCGACTCTACAGTCCGAACCTACCCAAATCCTTGTACGCTTTAATCGGAAATCCTACTTAAACGTCGGTTAAGTACGTGTTTAGGAGTGCACAATATAGCGCGTTCCTCCAAAGAAGGCCGAGGATGGATTGCAAATATTAAAGGGTCCGCCATCTAACGTTCTTTGTTCAACTAGTGCTTATTTCGTGAATGGTAACACTTAGTTCATGTCTGATTTGACAGATAATTAGTTGTATCCTTCCGCTGAACGAATATGGTTGTGTATACGCTTGAACAACGCTTGGATATATTGCGACATTACATTGAAAATCATGGTTATGTTGCAGAATGTGTGCGAAAATTGCGTACGGATTTTGGATGAAGAGAAGCACCTTCAGGTCCGTATGTTCCTTATCTTGTGAAAAAAGTGAAAGAAACTGGCATCCTCATCGATAAACCAAAGCGCGAAAAGCCAAAAACAGTGCGTATACCCGAGAATATTGCTGCTGTAGCAGAAAGTGTGCGTGAAGCGCCATCAACATCAATTCACCGTCGTTCTCAACAATTGAACATTTCGGAGACATAATTGAGACGAATTTTGGTATGACGCCATACAAAGTCCAATTGGTTCAGGAGTTGAAGCCAACTGACCATCCAATGAGTTTTCGCTTCGCTAAGTGGGCCTGCGATCGACTTACAGAAGATGCCGAATTTGCCAAAAAAAAATTATCTTTTCAGATGAAGCTCATTTTGATCTTGGCGGGTATGTAAACAAGCAAAATTGTCGCATTTGGGGCACAGAAAACCCGCACGCATACTTTGAAAAGTACAGTCAATGGCGATCGTTATCGGGCCATGTTGAACGAATTTTTGTTCACAAAAATTGAAGAGGAGGATATTGGCAACATTTGGTTTCAACAGGACGGCGCTACGTGCCACACAGCCGAAGCTACACTCGATGTTTTGCGCCCTGTTTTTGAAGATCGCATTATCAGCCGCAGAGCTGATGTCGTTTGGCCACCTCGGAGCTGCGACTTGACCCGTTGGACTATTATTTGTGGGGTGCCCTCAAAGATAAGTGTTACGCCGACAAGCCAGAGACAATTGACGCTTTAAAGGACAATATTCGTGAAGCCATTGGTGAAATACAGCTGCACACAATCGATAATGTGCTTAAAAATTGGACCGATCGTGTAGGCTACTGCATGGCCAGCCGAGGCAGCCATTTGAATGAAATTATTTTCCATTATTAACCGGAAGGATTGTACTTTCAAATAAAATAAGAAATTTGAGAAAATATTCAGCAGTTTTTTTTATAGCATTTTAAAAAAAAAAAAGTTATTTGGCGGACCCGTTAGAAAACGTTTTGGTATCCGGTCTGTATTGTAAGCTTTTGTCAGATAGGACCATAGTAGGCTCTACCAAAAAAACAGGTCCTGGACAAAAGACCAACGAAGAGCGTTTTACTTTCCTGGTCTGTACTAACTCAATAGACACGCATCAACTGAAAATGCTAATGCTTGGGAAATCAAAGAAGCCACGTTCCTTTGATGCAGTGAATTTACCTGTGGAATATGATTCAACTGTGAGTGCCTGGATGGCATTCACAATTTTCAAAAAGTGGTTCTTATAGTCATTTTTGCCTCGAGTTAAAACATTCATGCGTGCATATGGACTTCCCGAAAAAGAGTTACAGCTATTGGACAGTGCGAAATCCCGTCCTACAGTAAATGAGTTTGACATTGATGACGGCATGATAAAGACACTATTAATACCACCGAACTGAACGTTTCTGATCCAACCCATGGAAAAAAAAATTACTATCTCAAGTCATAAACCTGAATGCCAAAATAACCATCGTTTTGAAAAGTATAACGTCGAAAGACGCAGTTTTCCAGTGGCAGTGCATAGAAGGGACCGTCACAGGAAATGAATAAAACTTCCTGGAGTCTTGTTTCCTTTCACAGAGTAAAATGAATTGGATGCTGACGACGACTAGCTCGACTAATGGATCAATAAAATGGCTTTTCAAATTCTGAAATAGCAAATTTTATAGAAACATCGAAGGAACGTCTGAAATTCATTTGAGTGTTAATGAAGTTATCGATTGGCTATACGAGGACTTCATCCAGGATAGAACGCATGCCGAAAGCGAAGAAGATGCAGTACATTAGAATCAAGATAAGACTTAGCATGAAGATACAATCATAGCTTTTGCTGTTTCTACATAATGGGCTTTGGGGAATGAAGCTTCCGCTTCAGATAAATTGGTTCTGCAAAATCTCAAACAACAAATGACTTTGGTCACATTACAAAACAAAAGAAGAAACAAACATTTATCACTGAGTTCGCGTTTGTACGTTTGTCTTTCATGACGCATTAACAAGAAAGTTGAAGTTGTACAGCAAAGCAAGATGTTTAGTTAAAGGTGTTTTATACCCTGAGGCTTGGATGATTCAACGCCTCTAATGGCATGGAAGAGTTCACACAGGATAAAGCGCTGATTGATTTAGTGGTCACAATCATTGTCCCTGCTCAATTCAAACTGTCCTCACGAGATGCCTCTGGATAGCACTCTAAGCAATCGCTGAATGATGAATTTATATAGGCAGAGAAACACCCCAACTACGGAACAACAAATGGGAGAGCAAACTAAATTGGACATACACGGCCCGCAAAAACGAAGACGATACAGTGCCCTCCCAGGAACTAATTTCAAGTTGGAAAATATCCTCGGCCAGAATAAGACGAATAAAGCGACCCACGCAATAAGCTGGAAAGGATGTAAAGAAAAGAATGCGGTACACGTAACTTCTGTTTCAAAAGGTTGTCCACATAAGATTGGGGCTACGTCTTGGGAAAACGGCTTGGAACATAAGTCATCGATTTCAAGCCGACTGAAAATCCACATCGTCAGTTTCTTAGGAGCACTTGCCAACGCCAACAACTCTGAAGACTCTTCGGAAGAGTCTATGAACGGAAGGTTTCCGAAGTACGACTTAAAAATCTTGGGCTCTCCAATACTAAATTCGGAAAAGAAAAAATCTTTGATGCAGTGAGCGGTTAGTATAGTCTCCACGAGACAAAAATTTTCCACAGAAAATAAAAACACACAGCGACCAAGCTGTTAAAAACGTTCTGGATGCCGACTCTGGCCACTTTTAAGTAGGAGCTTGATTCAGAGTCAGGAAATTAAAAAGATGATTCAAAACTGGACGCCTCACCACAACAGAATACATATACCAATATGTGGCCACTTTAATTCAGCAAAGAGTAGAGTCTGACTACTGTAAGAAATGGCTGCAAAGAAAAACTCGACCAGTAAATATCGTGAAGATAGAAATGAGAGTGTGAAGTTTCCCAACTCTACGATATCTAAAATTGTAGAATTGTAGGCTAAAGAAAACAGGAATCCAGATTTCTTATCTTGTCACCAACTCGCAAAGGTTTTGTGGACGTATTCAAGCAGCATATTCAACAGCTGCCGAATAAAATGACCAAGAGAGAGTGTTTGAATATAAAGAAACCAAGACTCCAGTCGCTAAGATAGTGCTCCCACCCATGGTTGATGAAGTTTATTTGGTCAAAAAAAACCCCCCTTTGTAGGTGGTTTAAAAATATGAAATGTGCTACTTGCACATATATTGCTTTAAATTAATGTACACCCTGTGTACATGGTTTCAATATTGTTTCTTTGAAGATAAGTCACCGCTAATACGGGCCTAACCCTGATCATGCGATTTTCCCGCTTACCTCCTTCTATTTAAGAGCATGTAATACACATTACGGATTATTAAAAAAAGAGCAGAGCACGTAGACCAAAGTGTTTTTTTTTAATCTCCTACACCTTAAAACAGCTTCAGCTACTTTACAAGATAAACTTTTTTCACATGGCAGAGACGTTTTGGAAGCGAACATGCCAACAGTTCATCATGCCCGACAACAGGAATATAACCTTTATATGTCGATCTTACTTAAAAGGGTATTTTGTCTTGTAACAGCTATCAAGGTATATCCATGCTGAACTCACATATTGTATGAACGTCTAAAGCCGGCAAAATAGATTAGTAGGGACTCTCGCAAGGTTGGGATATTTCGCACACGAACTTCCTCAGCTGCAGCAGCAGTTTCAATTCTACCCAACTGTTTTGGGATACGCAGATAATATTGACATCATTGCTCGAAGCTTTCACGGAGGTTCAAGAACAAGCAAAACGTTTAGGTCTTACAATCTGTGAGAACAAAACAAAAAATGAAACCGTCGCACACTCTAGGAGAATGCATTGCAATCTGGACTAGATGACATTGAAATATACAAACGAATCCTTGATGGCGATCTGACTTCGGTTTGCCCAAACAACTGGGATCAAAACTTCGAATTCGAAAAATAAAATTCATGCTCTACTCGTACAGGAAAAAAACTGAACCTTTCCAGTTATTTTTTATGGACAAGGTAGCAGAGAAGATTTCCTACGAGCTTTACAGGGATGTATATCTAATCCGAAGGACGGGAATTGAAGAGTTTTTTCGAGGGCATAAAGTTGAAAAATCTGAAAAACGCCATGAATTCGGAAGTGTGATGACTGTGTACCAAGTAAGGGACGTTCACATCTTAACAAGAATCAGAAATGAATGAAAGGATTGATCTTACAAGCCCCTTCAAAATGTAGTCACTTTCCCCCACCTTTTCAGTGCAATCGCATTAGAGATTTAGGCGTAAGAAACCATTCGATTACACCAGGCTCTTTTCAGTTTTTGAGGTTAAAACAGAAAAACTGTACAGATGGTTCTTAAAATCGAAAACCAAATAAATCGCATTATCGTATGTTACTATTTTCACTAATATATTCGCACATTACAAACTTAAGGACGAAAAAAAAGGTCCTTGCATTAACAACAACACGCAAATAATCCGACAAGCATTCTTCAATTACTACTCCAAACAAACATACACAAACGAAACCGAAATCAAGCTTTTATCAAAGTTATCAGAACTCACCATTCAGTCTAGCCTTGTTGGGACCGCGGTCCTGCAGCGAGGATGTTGCCGACAACTCGGCCTTTTCAAGAAGCGGTGTATTGCATTCATAATCCGAAAAGTAATCGCTGTACACATCTGAAAAGAAAGAAAAAAACGCGTTAGTGGAAAATAATGTTAGAAGGAAATCTCCGCAAAGCAAACTCAAAAACTAGCATAGATGTGGGTCGTCGAGAGCAATTGGAAACCATGTAAGTATTTATGTGGACTGCACACACAAACGGTCGAATTATTTTCCTATTCCGTCTGCATTCGCAAAACCCTTTTGTTCTTGACGGGCGAGCAAGGCGGCTCCCTGTGTTTTCTTAGCCAAGAAGAAAAAGGAAAATGACGTCTTAATGAGCTTACGGAAATATTTCAGCAGCGTCGTCGGATTTGCTGTGGAAGTGTATTCACTGGGAAAACTAAACACGAAAAAATAAAAAGGAATCCCCACTCGGGTTTGTTTTCCTGCATAGCAATAGGGTACAAGATTATGTGGTTTAGGAAGTAATGTCGTAAGAGGAGACCCAAGCATGGAAGGCACTGTGTTGGAGCGTCATAAGAGCGACATGATTCCCAATAACCCGATCGTCTTTTGGCGAAATTTACTGAAGCAGACAGTGCCAGTCATGGGGACGGTTTAAGCACATGTAGTCTAATTCAGCATGTGGGTTTTCTAACTAAGTAAAATCGTGTAGTCGTCTGACCATTTTGCTGTAGGAAAACCGTCAACGAGTAACCAATTTTCCTTGGCAGGAAAAAATAAACGAAAGCTTGGTCGATATTAAAGAGTTCATAGAAATGCATATTTGACATGATTTAAGAACTTAAACCTAAAGACTAATGTTTTAAATAAAAACAATCGTTTTTTAGAAACATTTACATTTATTCCCAGGTATAGTTGCATTCGAGAGGAATACACTTGGTAAGCAGAGCTTCCAAATAACTTCCTCATTTGATGTGAATCTCTTTCTCTGAAGCCCCTGCTGGAGATTTGCGAACAGACAAAAATTCCTGGAAGCCAAATCAGGAGAAGGTGACTTTACTTCCCTCCTGCAGCTAATCGATGAAGATTTTTCCCGGCCAGCCTTGGTTGTTGGAACGCTTTGGTTTTCTTTCGTGGCTTTCCATCCACACTGCAGACTTCCTATTGGACTCAGACGTATGTTAATAGATCCACGTTTCATCCATCGTCACAAAAAGTCGAAAAAAAGTGCGCACGATTACGCTGCAACAATGCTTAACCAGCCGTTGAATCATCAACGCGTCCATAGCTTTTTCTTTACCAAGACATCGTGTAAAATGTAACCAACCCTTTCTTTTGAGATGCCCACGACCTCAGCTAATTCGCGCAGTTTCACTTAACAATCACTTGAATCGCTTGACGATTTCCGCATTCGAAGCCTCCTTTGGCCTTGCAGAGAGAGGTTAGTCCTCGGTGCTTGTAAGACCTAGTTTAAATTCACTTAACCACCGATAATTTGTTGTTCTCAAAGGAGCAGATGCGGAATAACATTTCTGCAACCATTGCAATGATTTTTCGGAAGTTTTTCCCATCAAAAAACAATGTTTGATGAAGATGCGGTAGTCCTGATTCCATTCAAAAGACTGTAGCGTCAAAATTTCATCAAACTTCGTACATAAACTAGAGACACTAGCGCCACCTATTAAAAAAGCCCTAAGCTTTTCAGCCCATAATATTTATATTTTGCTATTCGAGAGTACACACAGCTTTATATTTTTTTATGATTAATCAAAAAATAACTTGGTGAATAAGAAGTTGCAAAATTGGAGAAAGCTTTCAAGCGTCGCGAATTCAAAAAGGTGATCCTACGAACTCCGTTAAAGAGGAAATGCCATAAACGACGCAAGCACAGAAATGCAACAACAACAGCGTTTGATCGGCAACCGAGAGTCTGTCGATATTTAGACAGGCTTTTTGGAGAGCCCCACAGGACCAGTACGAACCAGAACACTGCGATGGTTATGTTTCAAACTTAAGCGCCCGATAAAAGAAATCACGATATCTTGTTGCATTTTTATATTTTACCAAGCTACTTTTTCTGAATGAAGCCTAAGAGATCTACGGCACCCTGACTTCGGAAAAATCAAAACTTGACGTGTCAAAAAATCAACCCTGTATGCGAACGACAAAAGAGTTTAAATATTTGTCAGGAATGAAGGACAACTTTTGACAATACCAACTAAACGTAGCTCTCAACTTATAGAACAATGGACAAATCCAACAGACCTTTGCAGTAAAAATGTTAACGAAAAATGGAATTGTACCTTTAGCAGCAGGGTGACATCGTGTCTTTTCTACCCGTTTTCTCTTAATTTCGCTTCCTAAACGACTTTGAATCTACTATGAACCAAGGTAATTGGTTTCAAAATATAAAAGGTCCGCCATCTAACTTTTTTTTTCAACTAGTGCTTATTTCGTGAATGGTAACACTTAGTTCATGTCTGATTTGACAGATAATTAGTTTAATCCTTCCGCTGAACGAATATGGTTGTGCATACGCTTGAACAACGCTGGGAAAAATTGCGACATTACTTTGAAAATCATGGTAATGTTGCAGAATGCGTGCGAAAATTGCGTACGGATTTTGGAAGAAGAGAAGCACCGTCAGCTCGGTATGTTCGTTATTTTGTGAAAAAAGTGAAAGAAACTGGTATCCTCATCGATAAACCAAAGCGTGAAAAGCCAAAAACAGTGCGTATACCCGAGAATATTGCTGCTGTAGCAGAAAGTGTGCGTGAAGCGCCATCAACATCAATTCACCGTCGTTCTCAACAATTGAACATTTCGGAGACATCATTGAGACGAATTTTGCATAAAGACCTTGGTATGACGCCATACAAAGTCCAATTGGTTCAGGAGTTGAAGCCAACTGACCATCCAATGAGTTTTCGCTTCGCTAAGTGGGCCTGCGATCGACTTACAGAAGATGCCGATTTTGCCAAAAAAAAATCATCTTTTCAGATGAAGCTCATTTTGATCTTGGCGGGTATGTAAACAAGCAAAATTGTCGCATTTGGGGCACAAAAAACCCGCACGCATACATTGAAAATCCGATGCACCCAAAACGAACCGTTACAGTCAATAGCGATCGTTATCGGGCCATGTTGAACGAATTTTTGTTCACAAAAATTGAAGAGGAGGATATTGGCAACATTTGGTTTCAACAGGACGGCGCTACGTGCCACACAGCCGAAGCTACACTCGATGTTTTGCGCCCTGTTTTTGAAGACCGCATTATCAGCCGCAGAGCTGATGTCGTTTGGACACCTCGGAGCTGCGATTTGACACCGTTGGAATATTATTTGTGAGGTGCCTTCAAAGATAAGTGTTACGCCGATAAGCCAGAGACAATTGACGCTTTAAAGGACAATATTCGTGAAGCCATTGGTGAAATACAGCTGCACGCAATCGATAATGTGCTTAAAAATTGGACCGATCGTGTAGGCTACTGCATGGCCAGCCGAGGCAGCCATTTGAATGAAATTATTTTCCATTATTAACCGGAAGGATTGTACTTTCAAATAAAAAAAGAAATTTGGGAAAATATTCAGCAGTTTTTTTTATAGCATTTTCAAAAAAAAAAGTTATATGGCGGATTCTTTAGCTTTAGAGCATAGGGAATCATCCCTTTCCTCGTGAACAGGGCTTATTCTGGACTGATTTTAAGATAGTTCAGGTCTAACCAATGAGATAACACCTTAAGCACCGATTCGACATGGTAAGAAAGCTGCTCTTCACCTAAATCAATAGAAATTCATTGGCGAATGCGATTTTTGAAGGTGCTAGTTATTTGGAAGACAAATTAAGGTTCCCTTTTTGTTTGAAGCTCATACTAAAAAGTTGAAAGTTTGAAAGATTTTAAAACAATACTATTTGGGTTGGCAACTAAGTTATTGCGGATTTCACTCATAGATGGCTTTAGTTGAATTTTTAGGTTTGCTGACGTAATCGAAATGTCAAACACATTTTGTTATTTGATAATTGGTACTTCAACTGTCAATCAGTAAAAAAAAATGTTTGATCGGTTGTGTAGATTTTGTTTGGTGTCGTCTGTTGAAAAATGGAAAATCAAAACGAACATTTACGTCATATTTTGCCTTTTTATTTCCGGAAACGAAAAAACGCATCGCAAGCTCACAAAAAGTTATGTGCTGTTTATGGTGACGAAGCGTCAAAATTGGTTTGCCAAATTTCCTTCTGGTGATCTTTCACTCAAACATGAAAAACGCTCTGGTCGTCCAGTTGAAGTTGGTGACGACCAAATCAAAGCAATAATAGATTCGGATCGTCACAGTACAACACGTTAGACTGCAGAGAAGCTTCATGCATCACATAAATGCATTGAAAATCGCTTAAAACAACTTTGCTATGTACGAAAACTCGATACATGGGTTCCTCATGAACTGAAAGAAAATCATTTAACACACCGCATTAACATCTGCGATTTGTTAAAGAAACGTAATGAAAATGATCCATTTTTAAAACGATTGATAACTGGTGATGAAAATGGGTTAAAAACAACATTGTCAAACGGAAAAGATCGTGGAACAAGCCAGCTGAACCAGCTCAAACAACATCACAAGCTGATATTCATCAAAAGAAAGTTATGTTATCAGTTTGGTGGGATTACAAAGGAATTGTCTACTGTGAACTTTTACCACCCAACCGAACGATCAATTCAGATGTCTACATTGAATAACTAACAAAATTGAACAATGCAGTTGAAGAAAAATGACCCGAATTGACAAATCGAAAAGGTGTTGTATTCCATCTTTGGACACTCGGCAAAAATGATGGGAGTTTGGTTGGGGTGTTTTGCAACATCCACCATATAGTCCTGACCTTGCACCATCTGATTACTTTTTATTTCGATCTTTGCAAAACTCCTCCAATGGTAAAAATTTCAAAAATAATCCTGATGTCAAATCGTTCCTGGTTCAGTTTTTTGCTGATAAAAACCAGAAGTTTTATGAACGTGGAATTATGATGCTGCCTGAAAGATGGCAAAAGGTCATTGCTCATAATGGGCACTACATTACGGAATAAAGTTATTTCGTTTCATAAAAAAAACTGTCTTTTTATTTTCTAAAAAAATCCGCAATTACTTAGTTGCCAACCTGATATACCTTTTTTTGACACAAAAGAGGTCTTTATAGAGCAATGAATAGAAGCTTATGTCTCCAAGTTTGCTTCGTCTGTATATTTTCATGTACCATTGGTTAAAAGAATATCTTTGGATATTTTTAAAATAGCAATTTTTAACCCTTTGCACTCCGTTGTCGCCGCGTATGCGAAATTTCGTATGTAAGGAATAGATCCGTGGTCGCCGCGTTTGCGATACGATTGTTTATCTCAATCAGCATTCATAATTCTTAGATAGTGTTTATGTTTGCATTACAATGTGTGTGATCTGCATTTTATGTTTATACAATGTGTTTTATTTTGTTTCGTTATAATTAGTACGTAATAACCCCTCGTGTAATGGAGACGGAAGACGAAAATTTTGACGATAGTTGTGAAATAAGTGATGTGGAAGGCGAACTTACCAAGAATAAACTTTTCAACGGGAAATAAAGTTCCAGGACCAGAAATATTGATGAACCTGTATATTTTTTCCAGAATTAATGGCGCGACATTAACAAGGAGGAATTTTAGGCCTTTCTCGGAGTAATCATGTACCAGGATTTTGCCAAATTTGCAAGATTACTGGTGAAATAGTGGCAATTAAAAATACCTTTCTTTTCTATTTCTGCTCCCTAGAAAAAGATTTCAGCAATTGTTCTGGATGTTGCATTTGAAAACCGTAGATCAGCAAAGGAGGGATATAAGAACTAGGACTCAACGGGTCAGTAATTTAATATCTACATAAATGCAAAATTCGCAGAATATTTTATACCAAGGCAAAATATGTGTCGATGAATCTTTTGTCAAATTCATAGGCAGAATTAGTTTCTTAACATACAATCCCAATAGGCTAACTAAATGGGGAATACGGATGTACGTTTAAGCAGATTCAGAAACTAGATCTCCCATAACATGGCAGTATTACATCAAATGATGTAATAAAACCGGAATTGCCCGTCAGTACCAGAATTCCTCTGCATCTGTACAATAATCCATTGAACAACGTATCAGGTGCTGAAGGATATCACATGTATACAGACAGGTACTATACCAGCATTGGACAGGTGGAGGAATCGCTAAAAATGAAATGCCAAATAACAGGTACTATAAAAATTAGCCACAAGAAACCAAGATAAAGATAAAAGAGTCATGACGTTGTTAAGCACCAGTGATAGTGCTGAATTCATCACAAAAAACAAGGTTTTTAAGAGCAACAAAAAGTTGAAACACGTAAAGTAGTTGTCAACTACAAGAACTCTTAGGGCGGTGTTGATCGCGCGGATCAGTAAGCATCAACCTACTGTTAGAAAATCCCTCAAATGGTGGAGGAAAATGTTTCTTTTGGGGTATGAAGATGTCCTGTATAAATTCATTTTTTTTTATCAATGTATAAAAAAGAACAAAAATAAAAAACCCCTGTCTCATTTAAAGTTTGTCAAGCGCTTAGTCGATCAAACTTGTAGACGAATTCCGAGAACATCGATCAAGACCATCCAGCTCAAATCAAGAAGTTGGTCTTGACAAAGGACTTAACATCTTGCGCAAGGGCAAAAAAAGGATTGTGTAGTTTGTTCCAATAGGCAAGAACGAGGGCAGAGGCGGGAAACTGTGGAATTTTGTGATACTTGTCCCGGTTCACTTCGAATGCGCATGGGTGATTGCTTTGAAAAATATCACACTTTGAGAAATTTCAAGCATTTAGTTTCTTCTTATAGTCTTAAATATAAGGTTCAATATGCTTTTTTACAATATATGTAACAATAAATTGGTTTGTTTAATTGTAACGACCGCACTTTTCTTAAACATTAACATTTTACTAATAAAGCTCTGGAGTAACTGCTTCCAACTATTGCTAATTAGGCTGGAGTGCAAAGGGTTAATTTGAAATCCCACAACTACCGCAATGGCGAAGAGTCCATTTGAACTTGCGATTACACAAATACACATTCTCCCTTTTCTTCCACGGTTACTACAAATAACGTTGTTTGTTCCTTTGAATAACAAAATCTTGAAGACATACAAGAATTGTCGCCCTCATTAGTATATTGCAGAACACTGCCGTCTATAAGTTTCTCGACAAACCATAAGAAGGACCCGACAGGATCGATATTAGGCGTTGATTTACATAAAAGCAATTAAATATTTTTTTTTAAACTGATGAAAAGCAATAATATAAAACTGCAAGTGCATTGACTGACGTTAAAACCCACCGTGAAAAGGAAATAATTGAAAAAAGCTTTTGAAAAATAATGTTCCCGAAAACTGGAGTTCAAATACTTTTGGAAATACAATGACGTTTTCTAAATACCAAAAATAAAAGTTGGGTATTCTTTCACCGCCAATGAATCCGAGACAATTTATATTAATAATAATCCCATTGAGGAAAAAAAAAGCTTCAAAAAAACACAAGAAAATTAAGTTAAGCATTGTGGTGTAATAACTTTGCAAAAAGTGCGTACATGCTGTTTGTGTTATTGCAGATATACTTCAAGTATTGAAGTCGACAGTACACGTTATCAAATGTAGCTTTAAAACACCTCCGACTGTCAAGACTCGGAAAATAATCGGTAAATCAACTTTAAAGTAAATAGCACAAATCTGTATGGGGTTCAAACTTTAAAACTCAAAGCATGAACTATTTACATACAACGATAAAAAGATGTTTAAAAAACGCAAGTCTCCACCGTCGAGCCGTATTATAGTACGAAAACCTTTGTTTCGATTTTAAAATCAATCAGTCAATCGGCTGATTTTGAAAATAAGCTCGAGATGTGGAAGTCAACCGACTACCCGAGAATCTCGAAGTTTGAAGTTTTTGGACAAATAAGGGAGAATAACGTTGGGCAATCTGCTAAGGAAGACGCTACATACACTACATCAAAAAATTGCACATACACCGCATGAAATTGAGTGAAATTTTTAATATTTTATGTTGGAACAAATGGCTCATACATGCCTTTTGTTTGGTATTTTTTTGCTGATTATTATAAACATATAGAAGATATTAAACAAACCATAGAACACTTTAACACAGAAAAAGTATTGTTATTTGAATTAAATGGATCCCTATCCATATCAAAAAAATGCACATACACCAAAAAATTCCATACATTTATTTTTTGCACATACATTTATTTTAATTTGCATCATTTAGTACTAAGTATGGCATCCATTGGCATTAATGACATCTCTTAGCCGACTTTTCATTGAAGACACAAGCTTTCTGGTGACTTCGGGCGATATCTTATCTTACTCCTCCAAAATTAGTTCTTTTAAGCGACTTTTGCTTGTGATTTGATGTTATTGGAGATTCTTCTCCAAAATGTCCCAGAGATGCTCGATGGGATTTATAGTAGGTCTGGGGATTGTGGTGGATGGGGTTACACTGATTTAACATAATATAGCAGCCATTCTTTCACCAGCCTGGATGAATGCTTGGGGTCGTTTTCCTGCACCAATGAAAAGTCGCCATATAAAGATATTTTATCTGCACTAGCTCTCAAATTATCTTTAAGTATTCGTATGTAAACGTTTTTGTCCATCGTTGTTTTTACAAAAACCAGATTTCCCACGCCATTAGCCCCCCTAGCGCCCCATACCATAATAGATCCCCCGCCATGCTTGAGATTTGGTTTCACATTTCTTACTTCCAAAGCTGTATTAGCTTTCCGCCACGCAAATCGACGACCGTCAGACCCAAAGACGTTAAATTTGCTTTCATCTACAAATATAACATTTTCCCAAAAGTCATCAGATTTCTTAACAAATTCATTTGCGTACGCCAAACGCTAAGCTATATTGGCCTTGGATATGTACGGTTTTTTCCTTGCCACTCGTCCATGGTATTCCTTTGTGTGCAGAAAATTCCTTACGGTTTGCGCGTTTACCGTTACTCCATCATCTTTGGCAAGCTCCGCAGCTATTTTAGGAGCACTGATTTTGGGGTTGATCTTAAATATTCTTTCAATTTTTTGTCCTCAGTAAGTGTCGAACACTTTTTTACGACCTCTTCCCGGTGCGATATCAAAGCTCTTATTTTTTTCGTTAATTTTATAACCCTTTGGATGGTTACACGTAACCTATTCACAATCTCTGATATTTCAGCATAACTCTTTCCTTCACCTTTATGCCTTACGATCATTTTTTTTATATCGATTGGAACCTTTTTGTGTGATGCAGACATTTCAGCACAAACTAACCGAATTTAAGAAACGCTGATCTTTATACACATCAAAGGACGGCTTCGAATTAAATTGAAAGATTTGAATATCCTGATCGTAAAGGCGCACAACAAAATTGTACCGTTTTGTGCTGATAATTTACTGTTGCCATACCATACTATGCCATGTATGTGGAATTTTTTTGATGTAGTGTACATATAGTAGTACCCGAACGGGAGCGGTTCTTGAATATAATAATAGGTGGCAAAATGTAAACGAAGCCGCACAAGCTGGTAAGACAAACATCGATGGTCTTTGAGGAAGATTATTGGAGGACCATCAGTTCCAAAGAAAGTGAAGATAGTTCCACCTGCATACCATATCGTGTTGCCAGTCATTATTTGCTTTCTGAAGAGAAAACAATCATTGCTGTGTCTCATGTGGATCCAAGTAGCTTTAGAGTGATGAGTTCAAAAAATGAGGCCCCATTTGGTGAATAAGAAGGTTTTATTTTTCATCCAAGCAGTGCATCAGTTCACAGTCCTTAATTGCTACGCCCAATCAATCGCACTGCTTTCTCAGGCACCATATTCCCCCAATTCAGTTCCTTCGGATTATTTACTGTGAAGAAACTTTTAAAAAATGGATCTGTAGTGAAAGATTTGCTAGCTATTAAGAGATGAAGTCTGTGGTTCAAGTCTATTTATATAAAGTCGATGATTCTCAGAATTGATCTATTGAACATCTTTCGGAGAATTGTATCAAGTTTAAAGGGGTCTATGAAGGGAAGTGAAGATATTTTTCCCCATATTTTCTTTTTGTTTTTCTCACAAGGTCGGGTACTTTTGAGACTACCCTTGCAAGTCAAGCTAACAAAATGTTTCTCTTCTCCCAATGTTGGATACCCCATCCCTATAATCCGAAAACACCATAACCTTTTTGTGGTTAACATAATCCGGATCAAATTTAGTGCGAGAAACACATTCTTCCAAGCTTTACCGAGGATACGAAGATCAAGAAAAAAAATCTCCAAAACCAGTGACCAGCATCGAAAGTATAATTTTAAAAACTCCTTGAAAATGCCTGAAAATAATGGAATTTATCAAAGGATACCTAGATTGATGGACATATTGTTGCATCTAACAGGTGGACTTTTCGACGAAGGAGAAGACTAAAAAAATCCAAATGAATTTCTCTGACAGAATTGCCTGTCCGCAAACTTATGGACCGTAACGTATGTTCTCCCGAAATGCGGCAGACGAAATTAAACTCCCGGAATTGTGAATGCTGTGTCGTGAAGAGGCGATGATGGTGGTTCTCTAAGGATTAAACGCTCAGTAAAGCCGAAAGGAATTGTTATCGCAGTCACTCATTGCATTTGTATTTCGTTCTTATGTACGTTGTTAACGGTATGAGACTCCTCACCCCATCAGTGTGCCAATCTTTATTCCCTAGCGAACAATATGCAACAACCCTTAAAGTCAGCAACCAGTCAGTCAGCCATTCAAGTGACTACTTCCAGTAAGCCAACCCAGGAAAGAGATTGCAGGCGAATTGTTTGCATATGTGAATACCCCCCGGTACAATGGAAACGGGAGAATGCTTAACATGGTTGAGGACAAAATGCGAAATAAATTCCTTAAAGGATGACTTACAAGACGACAACAATGTTGTCTCATTCAAATAACCAAGTTAAAAGTGCTGAGGATTCACATGTGAAATCGATGGGTTTTAAAAAAGTGCCAACTATGAACTGCTTGATGGACGAATACCTTTCATACAATCTCAGTCAGCTGGGAGTGGTAAAGTCGCAAGGGCCAAACATTTTGTTAACTCTGTGCACGCCATTCTAGCGAATCGATAGAGAAACGGGGTTATTCACTTTAAAAAAAAATAAAAATAGGTGGGAAGATTGACGAGTACTACTAGACTTGTACTTCTGTGAGTGGATTCCTATCGCTAATTTTCTGATTGACGGTGGAAAACAAGCAGCCAGATGTTGTTGGCAATCAATTAGTGGAAAATGGAATTGAATTGCTTTTGTCTGTGTTTGTTGATCCAATAGAATGGCTTGAGTTGGGTAACTTGAGGATAGTTACGTAATTTTTTTTTTAAAAAGTACACGCAGGACATTCGTGTGGATCATTAAAATGTTATAAATAACCAACAATGCTTCCGTGTAATTCCAGGACGTGATTTCAAAAGACATTCTGCCTTTTTATCGCAAAGGCACGCATAAGATTCAACGTAAATTGCTTTAGATAAATTAGTTGACCTTTAATTAGTTAAAAGTGTGTTTTCACATTTTAGATCTTCGGATTACTTCCGAACTTTTTTCTGCCGACAGAACCATTCAGTGTTGTCGTTCTTATTCTTCCAAAATAAATAAATTTAAAATGTGCTTGACAGGTTTTGTTAATGTTATCTTGAGTGCTTTTTGAAACTATTTGCTTTTTAAGGGTTAATGATTACCCTTTTAATGTTCAGCATTATCAGCGAAAAAATAGAGTGAAGTAATGATCGTTATAAGTAGCAAAAACTAAATTTTCATATTTTAAAAACTGTTTTGTCTAGCATTGAGTGAATGAATGAATTTATTTATTTGACAGGCCTAATGCAAGCGTTAAAATTAACTGGAAAACAATGGTTAAAAATGAACATTAAAAAAAAACACTTAAAAATTAACGAAAAAATAGAGAAATCAGTTTAAGGAAAGGATTGGGAAGGAATAGTTAAAAAAGATAATATGAGCCTCTTAAGAGAGTTCTTGTCTTATTGAAAGTGGCACACGTTTTGGACACCATTAGCCTTGCGCAGCATTCTAGACATTGGTTCATGAGCTCCGTAATTAGTGCGATGTGAGAAGACACGAAGGAGTGAATAAAATGAAAGAGGGAAATAAATGAAAATGAATAATTGTTGAACGAATAATATATCCGCAGCGACTCAAGTGATTGTTGAATGAATAATATATCCGCAGTGCTCAAGTGACTCTAGCTTGATCAATTATAAGCGTTCACTATATGGAGGGAGGTTGTTTTGGTCATCCCAAGAAAGATCTCTTAAGGCAAAACTGAGAATTCGTCCTTGGGACAGCTTCGATTCGTAGAATATGAGTAATACGGACACCAGACTTGACTGGCGTATTCGAGCACTGGTCGAACGAAAGTCAACATTTTTAGTAACATACGGATTGGAAAACTCCTTAGACCAACGTTTGACGAAGCCAAGTGCTGAGTTGACTTTGCATATAATATTGTCCTTATGCAGGCCAAAGTTGAGTTCAGAGTCGTAAAAGAAAACTGAGATCGCGTAGTGATGAAACGCGGGGAACAGGCTCGTTGGAAATGAAAGTTTCGCGACAACGGAGGATCGCGTCTCTTAGAGAATGTTATGCCCTGACATTTGCTGATGTTCAGTTTGAGGAAATTGTGTTTGCACCGTATCGAGAACCTACTCAGTTCGTCTGGTAGGTGCAGAGAATCAGAGGGGGAAGAAATATCCTGGATGGGCGCGAGTATTTGACTAATTATTCAATGACATTGGTTGACAAAATGAAAACCATCGGACAATTGTGACTACCTTGAGCCACGTCAGAGGAAGACAGAAAAAAAAAACAAAAGAGTCAGAGTCAGACCGCAGGCGACTTCTATATTTTGTGTAGCTCTGAAAGATTTCTGACCAATAAAAGAAAACATTCTTCGATTCAAAAAATAATATGCCAAAAACACAAACTCTGCCATATGTACGGTCAATTTGTTTGTTCCACTTCGATGTATTTTCAATAACTTAAATATTATTTTAATTTATATTTTATTGGTCGAAAATACGTTTTTTTTAGGAAGATTCGACTCCGTTCAAGCGGACGCCTTCAGCAATTTCATTTCGAGTCCTGCCCTTAAGAATCAGATTGTGATTGGATTTTTTTTAGTGATACATTTTTTTCTTCCCTGATGCAAAGAAGTCGAGCGAATTCAAATCATTCCTTGAAAATTTTCAAACGCGATAACGATTCTTAACAATTTAACATGGTGGCAGGAGTTTTAAGTGATCTGGCACCGTCCATGTGAGACAAGATGGTCTGTAAGCATTCCTTACCCAATTGAGGCATAATAAAGTTTTCCAAAATGGCCCTATAGCGGTCACAAATAATTGTAAGTTTTGCCTTATTGTGATAGACTTACTAAGTTCTTCCTTTCGGATCCAAGTGTGCTCACAAATGAAGGAGATGATGTATCAGGACGTGTAAAAGTGACTGTCGATACTGACGAAGAACGCTGGGTTGAAGTGAATACTTGCTTTTAATGAAAGCCCATGAATTAGATTTGAAGAACAACGTTTGTCATCGGCATCATCAACAAAACTGCAGAAAGCTGTGCCGAGTCCAATCATTCAAATTCAAAGAAGATCTCCGGAAAAAAAAAACCGGAAAAACTATGTTATGTTATGAAAAACTGAAAGTCAAGCGGCTAAATTGGAGAAAAGTCCACCAAGGTAGAATATTAACCTACTCCAAAGTCTTATTGAAAAACTAGTCGAAAAATGAGTTTGGGAGAATATAAGAACGCACACAACCCTACGGCTTGCGATTTATAGGCCATGGATTCATGTCTACGCAGTTCGCAAAAAACTACCTCAGAGAGAACATCAAAATGCAGAAAAACGAAAATAGATCTGTCATTAAGTACCTCTGTTTGAATAAAAATGTCTACCAAAGACATACCAAGGTGGATATATTAGCCGTGCCAAGGAGTTTAAGCCGGAAAGAACATCCACTGAAGATGAACAGCGCGAAGGACGTAAATCCATGTCCCTGACTGCAACCTACTTGAAAAAGCCGATAATGTCGCGTTGGCAGATTGAAGACCAACAGGCATGAAGTTGAGGTTTCAGGGATCTCGTACGGTAGAGTTCAAAGAATCCTTGCCAACGAATTACATATGGAGACGGTCGCTGCATGTTGGGTGCCCAGAATGTTAAATGGCGAGCAAAAGAAGAAACGAATCGACATTTCGTGGGTTAATCTTGAAGAGCTCATCAGAAGAGTTTTTGGTCACGTTTCGTCACCATGGACTAGACCTGGATGCACAACTTTGATCCAGAAACCAAACAGCACTGATCTGGAAGCGACCCTCATCACCTACGCCGATTAAATTCATAGTGTGGAGATAAAAAGGAAAAGTTATGGCATCAGTTTTTAAGATTGCATAAGGAATTATAACGGTGGAATATTTGTAAGCCGCTCTAACTACGCAGACAAAATAAAAATATTACAAAGACCTGGCAAACAGCGAGCTGTTTCATCAAGATAACGTTCCGGGTTCACAAGACTGCAGTTGCGATGACTGGAATTCGAGAAACAGAATTCGAACTTCTTGAATACAGGGCCTGTTCCCCAAATCAAGTTCCCACTGAGTTCTTCCTCTTTTCTCGACTCAAGGAACACCTTCGGAGCAAGTGATGAACGCTATTGGAGCGTTTCGGGATATTCAAGACAACGATTTTTTTTCTAAGATTATCCTGGGTTTGAATCAAAAATGAACTAAATTTGTTGCTGAAAAATAAGTATTTTTTTTTATTTAATGACAAACAATTTTAATTATTAAAATTTAAAAAAACAGAATGTACTGCCGGGAATCTAGGATACGGTTTTGTACATGCTTAAACTGCTCGAAATACAACTTAGTCGCATAGAATACATTTAAAATGTCCTCAATGACTCAAATCCAAGCTATTCACAAAATACAAAGTTATATCAACCAATAAATTATAACTCGAGCTAGAGCTCTGCAACACTCTGCTTATTAACGTATAAGTAGATGTAAATCCTCATAAATTCATAGGCAAGTACGGAGAACATTTCTTAAAACACGTCCGCAGTGTCTAAATGCCTAATTCAATTAATATTGCCGTCGTCTCGCACAGAATTAGCCTCAATATATAAGCTTGTTTCATTTAATATATTTAACTGCGTGCACCCCGGAAAGTGTTGCAATTCATTTAAGCGTTTCATATTTACTATTCAACCCCCCCGATGTGTTCTTACTTTTATTCCGCGTTCAAATATTTTTTTTTTGCTCGAGTGAAGAATGTCGAACAAATATTACGAAAACGAAAACACAAGATTCTCTCCTATCGATTGTCTTCATGTGAGTCATTAACTCTCGTCCACTTATGCATGAATTTACCAAATAGTGTGAGGAAAGTGGACAACAATAGACAAACCTAATCTATATCCAAAGATTTTCTTGTCGTACTTTTGCTGAAGAGAAGACGACGGATGCTCGAAGTAATTAGGAGTTCTTAGTAAGGTTCCCTGTTGATAGGCGCCCACCACTTTTGCTTTTAAGACAATTGCTCATTACGTTAATTGGTTAAACGTTTGTCTACACATTATGGATGAACTGCAAGCACATTTTCAGTCGAGACTAAGCGAAGATCTCATAGCATTTCAGTGGTGAAATATCATAACTTTGAATCATTGCAGGTGTTACGTATTTGCTAGATTCGTCACACAACAGTTTAATTACGTATTTTCTTAGAAATGTGGTTACACATTTATATGGATGCAGTTCAAGTAAATCTTTACTTTTCTTTTTCTCGCAAACAATTAATTACCTACGCAGTCATAAAAACTTTATACTAGATTCATCAGATTCTTGAATGAAAAGTTGTAAGCCCGTAGTCACGCAAAAATTCCACACTAGTGTTTAATAATCGTTGCAGGCAACTTGTGATCGAATGTCGTTGCATGGATAAAAATATGGGTTGTAAACGGTCACGTTGGCCCTCTGTCGCGCATGTATTTTTGCATGCGTCGTGCGCACATGTTGCGCTACTACAGGCCATGCAAGACGTTTCGCATGCGTAGCATTCTAGGAACAAAAAAACAGCATAAACATTGGTTTCCTAGTACACTTTATTCTTTCGCTGTCATGAATACACTTGAAGTGTGTTTCAGTTTCTTATTTTGTAAAAATTTAAAAAATAAAAGTCGAAAAAGAACTGAAAAAATTGCTATTTTGGCAACAAATCAAATTAAAAATGCCGAAAAAAATCTGAGTACAGTGAGCATTATAAAGCCCTACCTTAAAAGAAGGTGTTTTTGGGTAAAAGGGTTGAGCACACCAATTCGATTACTTGCTAGGAAATCCATTGATGCCAGTGTGCGAACGAGTAGATTTTGCGCTTCTGACCGTCTTGTGCTGACAGAACGCGATTGGAGTGGGCTTTGTACATTCGGATGGAGACACAATAAATTTATTTTTGCATCCTCTTTTTTGTAAATTTCTGCTGGTTATTTTTTGAGGGTTTCAGTCAAAACGAAATTTATTGTTTTTAATGGTTGAAAACATGAGGGCAAAAATTAAATTTTCGTCAACCTGATTTGTCAAACCAAGTCTCCTTTTTTTCCCATATTCTTTGCCAACAATCAGCTCACCACCCGTTGAGTTTGAATTAAGAAAACTTCGTACTCGGTATAATGTAGATTTTAGTACGGAAGCCCAGAATTCGTACGGGTTAACGTTTGAAAAACTTTTTGATTGTTTTACCCTTTTCTGTGCTCAGGAATGAGTTAAAAAAGTATTAAAGTCGTCAAAAACGAAAGCTGAATAAAATTTCAACGAAATAAATCCATTGTGCCCACGTCCTGATGCTTGAAACATTCTACTCATGTGAAATACAAAGACGGTACGAATTCGTGCACTCGCATGTGATGTTTCCATGGAATTGAGTGTTGAAGTTTCGCATGTTGTCCTAAACCACATACTGCTTGCTAGTACAAGGCATGTGAAAGAGTCACAAGTTTACATGCGACAAAGGCGTAGGGTGGACCCACATGTACATGCGTGACTTTATGCGAATGTCACAAATATGGGTAGGACACGACATGTTTACTCCATGCAGTTTACTAATTTTTAGTTTTTTTTCTTTTCAATTCAAGCATTGGCATTTTAACAAAAGTTCGTGTACCTATAAAAAAAATATACTCTACCAGGAGACTGTTTCAAATGAGCCAGCTTGATTTAAGGGTGAAGGATATATCTCCTTGGCCCTGTGGTTTAATGTAGCACCATTCGACATGGAAAAGATATGGATGTTTGAAAGACGATATCTTAAAGTGCATTAGCTCTGAAGGCTACTCTCGAGAGTGGTTTCGTTAGTTGACACAGTCCTGGGAGCAGATGTCGGAGAGTTCAGAGAAACCTCTCGAGATTCGAACTTAATGGGCTGACGTGTGAACTACTCTCGGACAGTTACTCCTACAATGACACCTTTTTTCGTATTTTAAGAGTAGCTCTCGGCAAGAAACGTGCAGGACAACGATATCCTGGACATGAGACCAAGACATAAATCATTACATGTTTTGTTTAAAGAATTCGCAGAAGAATTTTCATGCTAGGAAAAAATATTAAATGAAAGATTCATCATTTGGGAGATCAGCAATCATTTTATTATTTGTTTGATGAATTTTGTGAATGAAGCAAATTAACAAAGTGAAAAATTCAGCCGGAACCGATATTATGTACAATTTATTTCAAATAAGCGGTTTGTACATGAATATCTTATTTGTTATAGAACAAGGAAATATTTGATTGGATAAAGCATGTTCCCGTCTAAATTATAATTTCAAATTCCTTTTAGCTACAAATTTAATAATGCAATAGGTATAAAACATGAACATTTTGTAGGGACACATCATCACTATTTATATATCAAGTATGAACCTAATCGGGTTATAAACATCTGAATCGGACAGAAAGCAGCCAGAATGGAGAAAATCGAAACGCATTAAGTTCCTCACTAAACAAGGAAACAACTCAGACAATTTTTCCCGAGATATGAGCTATTTGTGGGAACTGCGCGCAAGGTTTTACCGTGGTCTATAGGTGGCAAGGTATTTTCCAACAATGGATGGACTCCATTGAAGACGATCCTCGATGTGAACGACCAGTTGACGCTACCAAGTAGGGAAGATGCCAGGTTGAAGAGTATAAAAAACAACCATCTTGAACATCCTCCATCAAAATCTTGGAATGAATAAGGTCAGTGCCAGATGGGTACCCAAAATACTTAGATTAAACTGGGATGAACG
Source organism: Orthonevra nobilis (assembly GCA_963555765.1). NCBI lineage: Eukaryota > Metazoa > Arthropoda > Insecta > Diptera > Syrphidae > Orthonevra > Orthonevra nobilis. Next base: position 100,687,870 of record OY743225.1, on the reverse strand, counting down.
TATCAGCACGCTCGGTTCGGAGGCTTCTTCGCACTGGACGACTTATTGAACGACGTCAACCTAGGTAGCCACTTTGGACAAATCTATGAGAGTTCTTGGACATTTGGATTTTGAATAATAAAGATGAAACTGTGAAATATGGTTCTCCGGGAAGTACAGTATTTAATAAAGATATACAATTTTCACAGCAATCGAAAATGGTTTCGTAGCAACACACGAAAATGTCGACGAAGCCGTTTTGGAATGATTTATGAGGAGGAGGCAGAACTTACCTATATCCGATGTGTTAATAAAAAAAAGCGTTGGATTTTAGCCAAAAAACTGGGAGATCTGGCAAGCACTGGGTTGACTGGATAATTGGAAACGTAGGTATGTACAGACATTAATGCAAAAAAAAAAAATTTGTGTATATTCAGATAATATTTTTTTTAGGAACGCCATTTGTTTAAAAAAAGGTTTGTGGAGGGAGTAATGATGAAGTGGCGAAGAATAATAATATACTATATACATAACGTGATTTTGTAACTTATTCATTGGATAGTAATCAAGCAAGAGACGTGTTTAATGCAGATGAGATGAGGGTTGGTAAAATAAGATAAACATTTTGGAACATGGGAAGAAGTCTGGCAGCATTTCTTTTTTAGTTTAAACAGCTCGATTTGGTGAAAGTGGGTGAAATTCATTGAACAGAAAACATAGTCTTCTAAACGTTTTTGTTGATCTTTCTTAAAGCTAATCATGTTGAGATTTTTATTTTGGAAACTATTAGAAAAAGATCAAAAGAAATATTAATTCATAATATTTAAGTCAACTCAAGTAAACACTGAACTTTTGAAAGTTTTGGTTCGTGAAACAGACTAAGCACCTCGCTAGTATTATGAGTGTCTAGCTCACAAGAGGTCTGTCACCCTTAGTTTTGTTGGGTTTAAAGAGGTGACTTTTCTCGATTCGCAGGCTACGTTAAATAAAATGCTCCAACGCATAATGCATGCTGACTGCTTATCACACAAAACTGAAAAGTTGTTAATGATGATAGCCTCTAAAACGATGAAAACGTTGAAGCAATGAAACTTTGCAAAGGAATACCTATCACCCGGATCACAATAATGCACCTGCTAAAAGCTTCGTTACTTCTTCGTGATTTTTTGGCCGATAAAACTACGGCGCATTGCTGGAAGAGTTCACCGCCAAACCAAAACAGCGTATATTTAAGTGCATCGAGGATTGGAAAAAGCGCTGGCACAAATGTTCTATATCTCAGCGAAATGAAGGGGACAAAAAATGTACATATATATATTATATTATTTATTTATTATTAATTATTATTAGTTTTTTTTCCTCGAACCGCTTCTATGATAATTCGTAAAATCGAAGTTTCTGACAAATTGCCATATTTCTACCTTTCAAGAGGCCTCCACGTTATGTACTGACGTAACTGAGTTTGTATGCCCGAGTTTTTGCGAATCGTCCCTTATGCGGACTTTGTACAAATTCTCTAGAATTCTTACGTTTCCCAAGGAATAGTGTAAGAGCGCTTTCAAAGTTAAAACCACAGAAAATTTAACGTACAGTGACTCAACATTATAATGGGACACTTACAAATATGAGAAATGTTGCCTATTTTCTACGAAATTATAAATGTTATATATGAAATAGATACCGAGTTTCAATGTTCATTCTATCAGTTTATTGAAAAACAAAAATCATATATATTCATCAACAAGAAGGTTAAAAAATTAATAAAAACCGTAAAAAAGTCACACATTCTATGACAAAGTAATAATGGGACACAAAAAATAAATATAGAAAATAACATTTAATTCAGTCTTATAATTCAATATTTAATATTTAGTTGAGAGGCCTTTTTGCTGAATTACTTCTTTCAGGCGATTAGGCATCGATTTTACCAGTTTCTGGCAGTAATCTGATGGAATTTTTTCCCATTCATCCTTAAGGGCTGCTATCAGGTCACTTTTATTTCCAATTTGGTGATTTTTTTATTTTTTCCTCCAAATAACTCCACACATGCTCTATGGGGTTTAGATCAGGCGATTGTGGCGGAGTTTCCATTACATGGGGGCAGTTATAGAGGAGCCAACTTCTGACATTATAGGCCTTATGTTTGGGATCGTTATCCTGGTAGAAATAGTAATCGCCTGCTAGACCCAATTTTTCGGCGGTTTGTGCCAGATTTGATCGCAAAACATTTAAATAATATTTGTGATCCATGATGCCTTCTATAATATGAAGACTTCCAGGTCCTGCTGCCGATATTGCACCCCATACCATTACTGATCCCAAACCATGCTTGACTGTTGGTTTCAAATTTTTTTCCCGTAGTTCTTCATTACACTTTCTCCACACATATGAACGCCCGTCTGACCGAAAAACATTGAATTTGCTTTCGTCCGTAAAAATTACCTTACTCCAAAAAGTATATTCTTTATATCTATGTTCGTTAGCAAAAGTTAGACGTTTTTTCTTGTTTGTCTTACTAATAAAAGGTTTCTTCCTAGCAACTCGGCCATTGAAGTTGTGTTTCCTTAATATTTTTCGGACTGTTTCTGGGTTTGCTTTTTTGCCTAGATATATTTCTGCTTCAGCAGCAAGTTTTGGTGCACTAAGTTGTGGCCGGTTCTTGATTTGTCTTAAAAGCCACCGTTCATCCGAATCGGAAAATATTATCCGCTTGCTAGGTTTTGGTTTATTAGCACAACTATCGGCATTTTTGTATCGTTTAATTATATTAAAAACTGTAGATCGAGGTTGATTTACGATTAATGCAATATTTCGCACAGATTTTCCAGATTTGGAATGCGTTAATATTAATTCCCTAATATTCACTGGAGTTTGAGGACCGCGTGGTGCCATGACTGATATTCTGTTATACTCTGTTTGAATAAGCGTGCTTAACTGATTGCGAATTTACTCTTAATGTAGTAATGGGATTCCCCGAAAATGACAAATAAAAGAAACCCAAAGATTTACCGTTAACTAGAGCAAACTGAATTAGGCTTACCATGCGTCCCATTATTACTTTGACCTAGAATATGTGACTTTTTTACGGTTTTTATTAATTTTTTAACCTTGATGTTATTGAATATATATGATTTTTGTTTTCCAGTAAACTGATAGAATGAACATTGAAAGTCGGTATCTATTTCATATATAACATTTATAATTTCGTAGAAAATAGGCAACATTTCTCATATTTGTAAGTGTCCCATTATAATGTTGAGTCACTGTACTTCTTTAATTAAAACGACAAGGGACGTAAAAAGACCTTAAAGTCAGACGTTCTGTATGTTTGTTTGCTCAACTCCTTTGTAAATTTGTTTTTTTTTTTCCAAATGCCAATTTCAAGGTTTCTGAGTGCGGAAGAAGGCATCTCAAAAACGCTATCACGTGTTCTTTGCAGCATAAAAACATCACAATGGACCCCATTGGGAGCGAGCCAAAAACATCCCCTTCCGACATGTACTTGTCTGGAACATAATTCGCATGCTCAGTTCGAAATTGCAGAAGTATGTAGCAATGCCATTACTTCCACCCTTCACATTTTGCCGGCAAAAAAAAATTAAAAAAAAATAACAAGGAACTCATTGTTTCGTTGCCAGGCAGACCAGTAAACCGAACAGCTCTGTCTGCCAGGTGTTCCAGCTCCCCATGCTCATCGATCCAATTACAAATTCAGCACCAGAATCAAATTGATAAGACGCTGCAATATGGGAGAATCCTCCGAAAATGACTTTAGCATGACGTAAATGTTTATGTTGACACACAATAACGTGAATCATTCGCCAGAAGAACACACTCTTCTCGCGTCGCTGGAAGAGCAACAAGAAAACACAACGAAAAGATAGAATGACTGTGCACCACCAGTACCACTTGCAAGTGGCGACGACTTTGATAATTAATTCTAATATTTCGATGTTACGTCGATCGTTGCCGTAGCATTGTGCTCCCCACTCTTGCCCCCAGCGATCCAAACAAGCTGTACACGCCCAAACTCCTCATGAAATTCTGTTTCAATGACCCAATCACAAATTATCCCATTTTCTTGACAAATATTAGCTAAATTGAACAGGAGAACACTTTACGAGCACATTTGTTGATTTATTTTCCAAGATTTTATCATTAAATTGACTTAATTTACCTGCATTGACATTCAGTATGGAATTCACAGCAATTGTTAGTAGCACTAGTACACTCATTGGACGAATCATTTTCACTGAGATTTTTCCTTATATCACTCGCATTTGATGGATGAACACAAATTTATCGAGTAACACTTAAAGCACTTTATTTTGGGATAAACTTGACGCGAACATTTGGGAAAATAAAAGTCGAAAAAACTACAAAAATAGAGATGGTCTCTGATGAGAACAAAATAAAACACACGCCCAAATTAGAAAGAAATTCAACTGTCGCCCGACGTCGACCAAACCGTTTGGCATTCGATGTCGTTTTGGATAAGTTTTCGATATCGACAGGCATTTGCCATAAAAAAGGCAGGTAGTTGTCAATTTCGTTTTTATCTTCTTGTTTTTCTGAATGTTGGCAACAGTTTGTTAGATTCAATGGAATTGTAATAGAATAAAACGATTCGAGAAACGCAGAAGTTGTTTTATGTGCAACAAAAATAATACAAAGCTCACAATAAATCTTTATATAGTCGTATAGCCGTAACTTTACATACAGTCAAGCTATAAACGTTATTAACTATTTATGTTATGTCATTTGAACTTTAAATTCGAAAAATTTTGTTTGCAAGACAAAAATAACTTAAAACCCGTTTACTGCTCAAAACTCATCTATACCTTACTTTAATTTTTATGAATTTAAAATTAAACATGACGTAAGATTGCAATAAATGAATTTGTAACTTACAATTTGTTTACATAATTTTTTTTTTTGAATTATACTTTAAATTTTAAGGATAATACTGTGATCCCTCGATTTATGTTACCTTGGCTTACGTCATCTCGATATACGCCGTGTAAACTTATGAACCTTATCCGTTTTATGTCGTCCAATCTCACGTTCTATGTTGTCATATTTTTGGATTTTCTAAGCCGTTACAATTAAATGGAAAATTTAAGTGACACTTTATCAGAGATTCCCATGGTTTGTTTTTTCTTGACAGTTGAAGAGTGATATTTTTCAACGGCCCCGTTCCAGCACACCGTAGCGCAGATCCGCTACGCGAAAAATGTACTGAGATGACAGTTCGTCGCGCAGCGGAAGTAAGCGGAGGGTAGCGAGTCGCTACCGGGGAAATTTAAGGGATATTTGAAGGGAATTTAGCAAAGATTTCTTCGCTACGCAAGGAAAGCTGTCAAACCCCACTTGATTTGCTGGTTAACGTGACGTCATATTTTCTGTTGCTCCAAATGCGTTCCAGAGGAATTTCCCCGTAGCGGTGCAGTATACAAATTTAGCAAAGGCGTGCTGGAACGGGGCCAATTATCTATTTGACATGGTATGTGGTTCGAAGTGCATTCCCTTTGAAGCCTTACCTACAAAAAGGTTCCGTGGTCGCGCGGATTGATTTTCAAACATTTCATTTGCTTTCAACTCAGTTTATTTTTATGGTAGCGGATCTACGCTACGGCGTGCTGGCGCGAGACCATTGCCTACATATAAAAGTTGTTAAGTTGCTCCATGAAACGGCATCAGTGTCTTCGCTTAGCTCTTAAGTTGAGTTGCAAGTTTATGGAACACTTTCTTTGTATGCTGACACCCATTTATATTTGAACTCTATAACATTTTTATTATTCGAGGATTATTCTTTCGAGGCTCTGTGGCAGATGGACGGACAGATGGACAGCGAAGTTTTCGGAATAGGGTTCCTTTGGCGCCTTTACCACGAAAAATATATCAAATGCAACCCTCGGCAACACTGCCACACAATTTTACCAACTGTTGGTGATCAAACGTCACAATTCAGGGCGGATTTGTTTTGTTGTGCACTCGAAATTTTCTTTTGAATTTTTTCACCCATTTCTCTTCAAGAAGAGTTGGAGCAGGGTGAGGGACTCCCAGTGAAACAGCACTAGACGCCGACCACGTACAGTGCACCTTGTTTTCTTTATCACCGTTCGCCGTGTTGCTTCTTCAAGTTAAGTGCCTACACGCAAGACGATTTAGAATTGACCAAGTAGTGGCACCGGTAGATTATTTCAAATCGCAATCTGTATTTGTTGATTCAAAAAGGTTTTATCATTCGAAGACAGTGGAGCGTTTGAAACAATTCGTTCAATCTTTGTTATCAGCAGGACGTTGCAAAGAAATTGATTGCGTGGCCTCTCACTGCCGAATTTTTTCAAGTGTTCATTGATTTTTGTAGTAAAATATTCATTTATTCAAACGAATTAATTTTGAGACTTAAAATTAAAAAGTGTAATGTTTGCCCCTGGGAAAATGTTTGCCCTGTTGGTGGCTGGCCTCATGTTGTCCTATGTGAGTTCATCCATGAATGGTGATGATTCGTGTTATTCCTTTGCGGGTGGTTCAGTTTATCCAGCTGGAACACCTAAAGCCGAACATCAGTTGCAGTACACGAAAGCAGTCAGTAAGTTTATGCATTTTAACACAAAATAACGTTCAGAGATTACTTATTGTTTTTTTTTTTTAGTTTCGAAGCCTGCCCCGGCGTTTGAAGGAACGGCCGTTGTGAATGGAGAGATAACGAATCTAGCCTTATCCAATTATGTGGGGAAATATGTCGTCCTACTCTTCTATCCATTGGATTTGTAAGTTTTGCATGATTTTTCATTTTCAAGAATGTTTTCTTTGAACGATCGTCTAGTATGTGTAAGGTCATTGCGTAGAGATAGCAATGATAAGGAAACATGACACGGCTTTAAGCAAGAGGTCGGTGAAGTGAAGTTTTAGGCCAGCTGAAATATAAGACAAAGAACCCGAAACGACTGTTGTGAGTACACCTTGGTAAAAAAGAGGTCACGGCAGAAGCTCCTCTTACATTTGAATGCAACACTATCAAGTTTCAGCTTTCCAAATGAAATTTCAAAAGTTTTTTGAAAGTTGACCCGCACAGCACCAGGGAGGCCCTAACTTTGCTACTGTATTCGCGCAATGTCTGAAATAGGAGCTAGATAGCCAAGTACTGTCGCAGTTTAAGATTTGATTTGCATATAACTTTTTAAGGTAATGCCGCGATATCAAGTGCTTGCATACTTCTTGTAGTGCTTCCGCCACTTTGTGGGATGCCAAGGAAGGACGACGAGTATCACGAGGTGATTTAATTTTTCAACTTTCTGTTTCAGCTTCATAGGGAATTCAAAAAGTTTAAAAAGTTCTAGATCTGCAAAAAAATCGTCCTCCACTTCAGATAATCCAATTTGATGCGTCAAATTCAAAATATCTGACTGAATCTTAGGCAGGCCAATTGGATACTCTGTCCTTTTTACACATTCAGGCCAGCCTTTTTCTATGCCGCAAGAAGTAAGCCTTAAACGATGCTATGACTCCTTGGTCCAAAGGAGAAGTATTTTAAGCAAAAGTACAACCTTCACGTTCAGATCTTAATCGTCCAACCAAAATTACTAATGCTATATTTAAAAAATTATTTTTGAGGCAGTAATCCTCCAGTGTTGAACAAAAATCAGTCATGAAAGATTACTAAAGTAATGTTGGAACGCCAAATTGCCAATTTAAGGTCTCCAGATACCTTCCCCGCAAGAAGCAATGGCTGTCGATCCCTTGCTGCTTTGTACCAAGGTGTAAATTTCTCTTCTACAGACATAAATGTTCTTGATGGCATTTTCTTCCAACTTGTTTCCTCTATGTTGAATATCCACGAATCTCAATCGTAATGATGTGCACGATATGTAGTTATCACCGGCTATATACCTGTTATGGTACATATCCACCTTTCAATAGAACTCCTTGAAATGTGGCAGAAAATTCTTAGCTGCTTGCACATCTACTCTTGCAGATTCCCTCCTAAGTTCTTTAAAACTATGGAACCAGCCACAACTTGCATTAAATGATTCTTCTCCGCCATGACAGTTTATAAGAGACGTAAATGGAAGTTGAGCATTATGCTGGATTATCAGCTTGTTGAGGGGCAATGGTAATGGAAATGTTTTGGAAAAGTTGAATCCTTTACATGTTATTGTATATAGCGCTCTAAATATGTTTTGGCTGTGCAGTCTGAATTCGGATGCATTTCCTAGCATGTATGGTTGTACATCTCGTACGTGTCTGATTCCACTGGTTAAATATTTCGGTGCATCTACTTTGATTTTAAAAACTACCAAGAGTGTATTCAGCTGTAGCCTTTGTTTGGTATTCAACCATAGAAGCGTTTCAAGCGTGGACTTTATAAGTGAATATCTATTAAAGCATAGGATGCTGCCCATTATCTTTGCTTTGATTTTTTTTGGAACCTCTCGATCTCCAAATAAAGCTTAATGATTGTGTTGTAGATGTTCACCGCTGTCATATCATCCAGGCTTTTCCATATTCTTCTGAAAAACCCAATTTTTTTTGCACATTTTAAAAACTTTTTTGATTATCATTCATCATCAATTTCAAAATGTTTTTCCATTCTTTTAGTTTTTTATTCGTTCAACTTGACTTTGTTCATTTTTAACCAAAGAAATATGAATTTGGTGTTTGCTGATAGTTAAATTTTGCATTCCTCTGGATTCACTCCCTCTGCGTTTCATCAGTATGAAGTGTTATTCTGCCCAATTTTATTACGACAGGCACGACCCTTGCGGTACTCCATGCTCCACGTTAAAGAAACCGGAGATACTTTTATTAACTTTTGTACGTTGCGTCCTCTTTTTCAGAAAGGATCCGAACCAATTTAGTTTCTTGTTCTGTATACCACATACAATTTTTTCAATAAGGTTTTAGGGTTGATGGCTTCAGAGGCTCGTTTGAAGTCCAAAAATAGCGCCATTATCTCTTTTCCACTATACACATCTTTCCATTGGTTTATCTTGGGATTTGTTGCTGTTTCCCAAGAAGGCTTTGTCCTAAACCCAGATTGGTACGCCAAAAGAATATTGTTTTTTTTTTTTTTCAATGTACTCCATAACCTGCGATTTGGCAGCTATCCCCAGTTCCTTTCCGCAAGGTTTTTATGTGTCGCAATTCTTTTTATTATTATTTTTTTTCTCATACAGTACAAAAGAAATTACAATAGTCTCACATATACTCTTGTATTTAATGGGAAACATTGTCGATTGTCACTTCAAAGTAAAAAAAATCTAAAATTCAAAACATGGATGGGGTGACCCTTAATAAGAATATTAATGATGAATGAATGAAATAAGATTATTCGATTATTTTAAAGAATTTAAAAAAAAAATATAAGCCTACCATTCCCAAATTTGAAATTAAATTTGAACAAAAGGCAAAGGCTCGAATTCTCCAGAATGTTAGAACTAGACTTTTAAAAGATTTTCCAATGCCATGTAATTAAAATTGAAAAAGCCAGTTGCCTAATTTACGGACTAAATCGACAGGAGCAGTTTATTGAAAAGACGGCAGGATATTATTGTATAAAAATTACGTGTTTTCTGAAGTTGAGATTAACAGATCTTGCAAAGAATGTCTTCAGTTGTGTAAATGGAAACTTCTCAACATATATGTTTGCAGTGTCAATAATGGTTGTAATTTATTTAAATATGTCCCTCCACAGCAGCTAATACAATATTGGAGTTTTAAATGGAAAAATCCAAAGCAAATTATATCTCAGTACTTTTGTGGAACAAATAGCTTTTAAGTAAAAGAAATAACGCATTGTGAACCGAAAAAAATTCCTCAATGCATCAATGTTCATCTTCGAATCAATAATCAACCATTGTACTCCTCACTAGGAGAACAATTATCGCTACTGTTCACACTTGCAAAATAAGTGTTCGACGCAGTGCAAGTACATCAGGGAAACTTGAGTTCTCGACACTCAGGTGCATGGAAGTGAATATTTGTCTTGATCGAGATTTGGGCGAATGGGCTGAAAAACATTTCCTTTGTCTTTGGCACCTTAAAATAACTTCTGCACAGCAAAACTTATTCTCAGTAGGCTGAGATTCCAGTTTGTATCAGAAATAAGATTAAGAAGATTTTCTGCACCATTCACCCTACCCATATCATCAGGAAATGCTTTGAGTGTACATTTGAAGTCTAAAGCAAAGAGTGAATTTATATAGACAAGCAAAAGTAGTGGGCCTTTAACAACATGATCAAGTTCACTCCTGGCTGTTCATATTTTCACTCTTTGTTATCTATTTACCAAAAAATATCCGAGCAAATTAAAAAAAAATGCCACGAAAACCTACTTTTTCAAGTTCTTTAAGTTAAAAAACCTACTTTTTCAAGTTCTTTAAGTTAAATCTCATGATCGACCTTGTCAAAAGCCTTGATAATGTCGACAAAGACGCCGGCTGTGTTCTTTTTGTTGGCTTAATTTAAAAAAAGATTTGAGAGCAAAATTCTAATAGAGAATCTTCTGTACACTTACCTCTTTGGAAATCAAATTGAGCAGTATTGATGAAACCAATATTACTTAAAAATGATGTCACCCTATTTTGTATTTCCCTCTCAAAAATTTCGCTCGTCGGTAGCTGTAGTTCGAAAAACAATCTGCTTCACTTTTTTTGAATACAGGTACAACATCCGCACATTTTAGTGCATCAGGAAAATCACCAGACATAAACTTGAATTTATTTAAAATATTAGAAAGTACATCGACATTATGAACAAATGTAGGGTTCTGTACGACACACCATCAACAAGAATTGGAGTTCTTTAAGAGATCTAGACCAGTTATAGGCTCATAGAACAACGTCCTTTTTTGAATTGGGTCGCTTCCGCCACGACTATAAAGCATGGATCTCGAAAGGTTTGACTTTGTTTCCAGTGTGCTATCGAAGAAAAGTAGCAGTTGAACTTATCAGCGATTTCACGCTCGTTCGATATAATGGTGTTACCACACCGAAGGTAATTTGCCCTTAGAACCATAACCATAGAATCATTCCAAGTGTTTGGAAACTGTCCAAACATACATTTTTAATTTTATAGTTGTTCTTGTTTAGAACAAGCTTTTAAATCTCTTCACATTTCCTCTTGCCCATTTGCTTGTCCGATTTTTTTGTCTTATGTTTTGCGCATAAAATAAAGGACGTTTCATATTGCAGTGATTCCCCTTCTTCTGTGTGTCCGTGTGTTTATGCATGGGTTCAGACTTGAAAGCAGCCAAATCAGTGGTAAATAAACGTTGAATTTTTTCAAGTGACCTAAGTATGGGACAAAGTTGTCGTTAATAGAGGCGATCCATTGTGTAAATTTGACCTCTTGATAAATCCTATCATCAATTTCAATTGAACAGTTCATTAAGTCAATCACAATGTTCGTTTGAGTACTTCGAACAAGTAGAAATTTGTCTTGCGACTTCCTATTTTCTGCCAGCATTCATTATTTGTTTTGTATTCTTTTCGCAGCACATTTGTTTGTCCAACGGAAATCCTTGCCTTCTCCGATCGCATTGAGGAATTCCGCAAAATTAACACCGAAGTGATTGCGTGCAGTGTTGACTCGCATTTCACTCATTTAGCATGGATTAACACACCTCGCAAAGAGGGAGGTCTTGGCACAATAAAAATCCCACTACTAAGCGATTTGACACATCGAATTTCGAAGGACTTCGGTGTCTATCTAGACGATTTGGGCCATACATTGCGGGGTCTCTTCATCATCGATCAGCATGGTGTGCTTCGACAGATCACAATGAATGATTTGCCTGTGGGGCGGTCAGTTGATGAGACTTTGCGCTTGGTGCAGGCCTTCCAGTACACAGATACGCACGGCGAAGTTTGTCCAGCCGGATGGAAGCCAGGAAGTGATACCGTAAGTTAATCTTTGTTTACCCTATCGAGAAAGCAGCTAATAAAACCTCTTTCTTTTCAGATCGTTCCCAATCCAAAGGAAAAGAAGAAGTATTTCGAGAGAAACAACTGATAAACACATGTACTAATTCCTTTTGCCTTTTCGTTAATAAAATAAAAAAATCGTGTCTAACTTAAAAATCTGACATTTCTTTTTATTACCGCGTTCTCTTTGATTGCGACTGGTTTCGATTATTCTGTTCTCCGCGCTTACGTTTGTTCAGGGGGTTCCTTGGATCGTAGGCGTCATACCAGTCATCCGACTTTGTTGACGCATCTTTGGCCAGAACAGGTGCTGTTTGCTCAAACCGCAGAGTGTGTGCCAACCATTCGTCGCCTTGGATTTCCTTCTCTACATTGGCTTCATTTAGGGATTCCATGTCATCTTGGTACTCACTGTTTTGCTTTAGAACCTCCAACTTGCTGCGAAATTTCTTTAACAAATTTAACGTGAACTCTTCCCTGCAAAATATAGGAAAATATAAAAAGTGGCGAACAGAAACGCTAAGGTGCGATTTACCTGGTGGGGCCTTTTTTGGGTAGCTTTTGGCTTAGATTTGAATACTTTTCCTGTTTCTCGATGTAGTCCTTGACCATTTCATTGGTGGACTCGGGTTTGACGATGATTTCCTTCTCAATTTTTTTCTCCAGCAGCTCATCTTTGGCTTTCTTGTCGCTCTTATACTGCTTCTTGAGGGTGAGGATTTCCTGGCGGATCTCTTCCTTCTTTTTGTCTTGTTGCACCTGCTTCTCTCTATCTGCTGTCATCAAAATGTCCTCATCCGAATCTGAATCAGTCGCTGTTTGAGATATTTTTGCTGAATTTACGGGTTTTTCCTTTTTTCTTTGGAGCTTGTTTTTGATTCGGGCTAGTTTCTCTTCCGGGGTCTCTGTGTCTTCCATGGCGGTGACAATGTCTTCGTCGTCTTCATCTGACGGAGTACTTCCGCGTTCAATTCGTGTTACGTCTTTGCTAAGTTTAGGATCGTCAGCAACGTCGTGTAGAGATTTTGCTTTACCGGCGTTTTTCTGCGCGAAAGTGCTGCTTTGCTCTTCGTCCACTTCAGCTTCTTCACCAAACGATAGTAGACCAAAGTTTCTGCAAGTTTTAGTTTTCAAATTGAAACAAGTTTGTATAAATTTCAGTTTTTAACCAGGATTCATCTTACTTGACTCCCTTTTCCTTTTTCTTGTGTTTCTCTTTTTTGGATACTTTCTGGACGACTCTTGGAACGATGTCTTCGAATGGATTGTTTAAGATTTCTGTTTTAATAATCTTGTGAGGATAGAGCGGCCGTTCATTGTGATCTACGAGTCCTTCCTCTAACTTCAGCATGTTGAATACAGTGTCTCCAGTAACCTTTCCGAAAAGTGTGTTCTTACTCTGCAATTCTGGGGTAGGAGCCATGGTGAAGAAAAATTGCGAAGTGTTATCATCGATGCCGGAATTAGCCATTCCAACCAGACCACGTCGAACGTACCGCAAACGTGAATGGAATTCATCTTTAAATGGTGCGCCGTATATGGATTCACCACCAGTGCCATCACCATTTGGATCGCCACCTTAAAGTTGGATGTTTTTTTCCATAAAATACCTTTTGTATTTTTTCATTTTTATACCTTGAACAATGAATCCCTTTACGACACGATGAAACGTTGTTCCATTGTAGTAACCCTCCATGCAAAGCTGAATGAAGTTCCGGCAAGCCTTTGGGCATTCTCTTGTCCAAAGCTCTATGTCTATGTCACCCACTGAGGTCTTCAAAAGAACCTGTGAATTAGTTTAATTGCTTGCACTGAATTCCGCTTGATTTGTTTTGCTTAAACATACTTTCCCAGACGTGGGTGGTTCCTGGATGTAAATATTACTCATGTTTTGTCTTTTTAATGCTCTATTTAATTAAATAATAAATAATAATCTTAAAATTAGGCAAAGAGTCCCAACGCCAGGTAAACGTTGTTTGACTGTTGTGAAAATATGGTTCTTTGACAGCTGTTTGGTAGATGTCATGTTCGTTATGTACGCAGTTTTTCAATGGAAAGAAATGTACACTTTAAACAGAAATTGCGGTATATTGGAGAAGAATTGATTTATCATGTTAAGTATCAAGACGAATCTTCAACCATACATCAGCTTAGCGCGGGAAGGAAGTGCTGTAAGACTAATTTAACGTGTACTATAAACTGCTGACATCCTGTTTCCAATTGAAGGAATACCAATGATAAGGATGGAGGACAATTCAATACTACTGAAACACCTGAGTATATATGTAGCCACTGCGAAGCTACAACTCGTAATTTTACGTCTAATAGTTAATGCAGAATGCATATTTATAGTTTCGCAGATAAAATCTTAAAAATTTGTAATATTTGACTTGGTTCTGACCGGGGTCTCATGAGCATTCCTGGCGAGGCGAGTGTTACGGTGAATTTTATAAAGGGAAGGAATGCAAATGGCGGGAAAACAGTTGAAGACATGAGACGTTACGTCCGTGTTGATGTGAGTCCCTTGATTTCACCATGTTTGTGTCCACTTTAAGTTAACCGCCCGACTTTGAACAGTTTTAGGTAGGTGCAGGTAGGTGGGCAGGCGTTCTGATCTTTTTATGCATAATGTGCACTCACTCAAATTGCAAAATCTCTGAATTCATCTTATGGTAATCCTGTATTTAATTCGAAACACGAATGTATTGGCTTTCGTAGCTGTTTGAACGATAAACGTAATCTTTTCCCGTTAAATCACACATAAAAAGAAAATCAAAAAACCAACTCTAAACTATATTCTACCAATTGCGTTTCCACCTTCATAGTCGAAGATAATCAACTTTTTTCCGGACTGTATTTCGCCTTATCTCTTGTGACATTTGGCAGCAGATCATAACAAACAATTATTTCTTGTTGCATGCATATCATTTGCATTTGATTTCCATTTCTATTAATTTAAATAAATCGTACCAATGGATTTGGAAGAAGAAACATTCACCCTAGAAGCAGACTCAGAACTGCGTTTCGAAATCGAAGAAAAAGATGGCAAAGTCTACGTACAAGTAAGTATTTTGCTAGCTTAAGCAAATTGTGAGTATAGAAATGCACCTTTCCAGCTCAAATCAGGGTTCGCCGAAATGTTTGGCACAGAATTGGTCAAGAAGAAAACTTACGAATTTATTTCTGGAGCCAAGGTAGCTATTTTCACGTATCAGGGTTGTGTGCTCGGTGTCCGAGGCAAAACAGATGTCCGCTACACATCCAAAGAGACACCAATGGTGCAGTACCTCAACTGCCATGCTGCGTTGGAACAAATGAGGGAGAAAGCCGAGGCTACTGATAGCCGTGGTCCAATTGCAATGGTTGTTGGGCCAACCGATGTTGGCAAGAGCACACTCTGTCGAATATTTCTCAACTATGCAGTGCGTCTGGGTCGCAGACCGTTCTACGCGGACGTTGATGTTGGTCAGGGCGCAATCTCGATCCCTAGTACGATTGCTACTTTATTGATAGAGCGACCTGCTAGCATCGAGGATGGATTCTCACAAACGGCACCATTGGTGTATCATTTTGGAAACAAATGTCCAAATGGAAACAAGACGCTATACAAGGCAATTGTTTCGAAAATGGCCGAAGTCACTCTAGAATCGATGGTTGTTAACAAACGCAGTAAGTGATTAATAATGATAATGAATTGGCGAAAGCTTTTGATTGTGCGTTCTTACAGCCAAATATTCTGGAATGATTATCAACACTTGTGGCTGGGTGAAAGGTGAAGGCTACAGACATTTGCTGCATACGGCGCAGGCTTTCGAAGTTGGTGCAATATTTGTGCTTGACCAGGAGCGCTTATACAATGAGTTGCTGCGCGACATACCCTCGTTCGTAAAAGTGGTACTCTTACCGAAAAGCGGTGGCGTTGTCGAGCGAAGCAAAGCCTTGCGTGCCGAAGCTCGCGATTTACGAATTAAAGAATACTTCTATGGATTTCGCACACCGCTGTATCCCTTCTCGTTCGAAGTTAAGTGGGCTGATATAAAAGTGTATAAAATTGGAGCGCCCGCGCTGCCAGATTCATGTATGCCCATTGGAATGAAAGCAGAGGATAATCTTACAAAACTTGTGGCCGTTCAGCCAGGTCCAACACTTATGCATCATATATTATCTGTTAGCTTTGCCGAGTCGCCTGACGATGATGTCATTACGACAAATGTTGCTGGCTTTGTTTGTGTGTAAGTTAAAACTAATTCATTAGCCAAGTTTTTGGTGTTTAAATGTTTCTTGCTTTATAGGACTGATGTGGATACTGAAAGACAAACGCTTACCATATTGTCGCCTCAACCACGTCCTCTGCCATATAGCATACTTATTCTTTCGGAACTACAATTTATGGATAGTCATTGATATTTTAAGATATTTTAAAAAATATATTTATTTTTATATGTCAGCACTTTTGTTTGATTTTCGGAAAAGTATGAATTTTTTTTTTCAAAATTTAGGCATGAAAAAGTTCGGCATCTGAACTTACGTGTATGTACAAAAGCTACATATTGATTTCGCTATGACTCTCTTCGACGCTACTTCATCGGAAGAGTGAAGTTATAATCCTGGGAGGAATTGACTTCGTCAGATGACGAAGTTATAATCATGGGAGGAATTGACTTCGTCAGATGACGAGTCTCACTTTATCGCTAAAATTCACATAATCACGAAGATTATTTATGTAAGTGCTGTCGTAGGACAAATGCCTCATTTCAAAACGACAGTTCTTCGTACACGTTGTCCGGCTTTGGACTTCCCAGCCTGCAAACATTAGATAAATAAGAAACAAACTCCATTTCAAAAAATAAGTATTTAAAATTTTAATCTTTCCTTTTTTTGTTATTTTCTTTAATTGTGTTCTTCTTTCAAATTTTGTCAATTCGAATGTTATTGATTTTTGAATAAAAATCGTTCCTTTTTAGATTTAATTTAATTTTATTCCTATTCTTTTATTCACATATGACTTTATCTTTATCTTGTTAAGACTTTATTAAAGGTTCCACCTCATTAAAATAAGAGTTCATGATCTTAACATGTAAGCTTTATATTTAAATAAATAAATTGAAAATATACAAATGGATAACAGAAAACGCATCCGAAATGCAAGAAAAAGAAATGTAAAAACACGGAATAAATTAAAGCATGCGAATGGTCAGAAAGAGATGCGGACAGCAGCAAAATGAAATAAGAAATGTTACTATATTTAAAAGTGAAGGACTAAAGAGAAAGGTCGGAAATGGCAAATAAATTTAGCAAACTATTTTGTAAATAGTGTAGAACAAAACGGTGAATGAGTTAAGGAAATTAAATTCAAATCCAGAGAATTAACGATAAGTGAACAAGAAAAGGTGTGTAGAAAGCTAAACAAAAACAAAGGACGTTAAAAAAGTAAGCCCCAGAGTTATAAAAGATAAGAAAGGGATCAGTGCAGTAAATCACCTTAAAAGATTACAAAGAACACAGAATAATATTCTAAGAATGACTACCATGGCACTTCTTAACCATCCTCCTCCATGATTTGGCGGAAATAGAACCAATTTGTGATAGAATTTCCAAATTGAATGAAAGATACTTAATAACATTGAGTTTTTCCGATTGTAGTTTAATAAAAGGACCTGGTATATTAACGATTATGTTATTTGAATTATATTTTTTATTTCTTGTTACATTTTTATTACATAAGTGCTTGTCATTAGCAAAACCCTCAGAATCAGCAGTCTTGTTCCTTAAAAAAATACTTCGACTGTACAAAAACTAACACACGAATCTAGCTGTGAGTGGCCTGAGTATGAGTAAAGTCTGTTTCTTTTTGATAAGTTTTATCAAGGGGGGCGTTAAAATTTCAAAAGGATTGGAGCGAAATTGATGAAGTCACGAGTATTTTTTTACCTTTCGGATGAACGTTTTAAACCAGATTTTAAGTGTTCAAAACTTTAAAGCGTTTTCCCAACAACTCACGTTTTCAAAGTCGGTAGCCCTTATAACTTCAAAACTACTGCACCGATCCTTTTGAAATTTTAAACACAATTTCTGCACATAATAACCGAGATAATGCTGGAGTGTTTTTTTTTTTTTTTTCAAAATTATAAATCATTTTTAGTTTACAATAACAAATTAGCCAAGTTAACAAAAAATCACGTTTTCCTGGGAAAAACCATCTAATCTAAAAATGAACTTTGATTTTTTGATTTCAGATGATCCAGCACCAAGGTATGAGGGTCACCGCAATTCTTCTTTTTCCCGAGACACTTCCGAAATATTGCTGCCATTGCCCTGTTTTTTAATATTTCTTCGTGAAAATTTTATACAGTATTCTTCAAATGTCATACTTTAATGTAATATAAGTGTTGAGGAAGAGATTTTAACTGTGTCGTCACAAAAACTTCACAAAAGCGTGCTTTTTTCGTCCGAATTAACCTTACACCCCCTCTAAAGAAGTTCATGGAAGGAAGTTCGCATTCATCCTCGTAAAATTCGAGAAATCATTCGACTGACTTATATTTAATTGTTTTTTTTATTAATTTTTTATTCGAAAACTTTCGAAATTTACTTAATAAACAACTGTTTACTCGACAGTTCAGTGCTCTGCTAAATTAGCCGATAAAAGAAAAGAAAAACCCATCAAGTTATCAGTGATTGGTTTGTGCAACTGGCAGTGCCATTCCTGACGTTTTCTGTTTTTTTTTCTTTCTTCTTTATAATAACCCTTGGTTGTCATCTGTCAACAAACTGAAAACGTCGACTTCACTTCCATTCCGTTCACACTTCTCGTTCGCGAAACCGCACAACTTTCTTAAGTACTTTTTATATTCTAAAAATATAAAAAACGTAAACACTATAGTGCGTACTTCATTTTTTTTTAAATACCCAGCCTCTCGCGCTCTTGGATCAAGGCAAGTGCTCCAAAATCACATTCAATTCAATCGTTATAATTGAATTATTAAATTAATCATCGCTAAAGCAATCCCTTCCCAGAATTGCTCATCGTGAATTGGGGGTGTGTGTGAAGGCGAAGATTTCTTATTTATTACTTTCGCTTTGTAATAACAATTTAATTGATTAGTAATTATTTATTATAGTTTTGGCAGAGTGTTCGAAAATGTCAATACCAATGAATAACATTCAGCAGGGTGGTTATGTTCCACCAGGATTTGGAGCTGGATATGGAATGCAACAGCCAAATGCACCATCGGAAGCCCATCACAATCCCGGGAGTAATTTCGTAAGTAATATTATTTGTATGTACATACATATATTTATGTAAGCTCTCCATTTACGGACAAGGATTGATATAAATAATGTGTACTATGTACGAATTATGAAACAACCAGATATTGCTTTGTGGAGGAATTCCAAGAATCTAGAAATGTTTGGTGTGGGTGCGCTGTGCAACACAAGAAACAACACGGTATCAATATGTGGAACATGAGTACATTTGCAGAAATGAATATGAGTAATGGTGACGTCAGATTTTTGTTTCTGGCAGGCGGGTTACATTTGAACTAGATGTGAAAAAAAGTTCAGTAACCCGATAAAATATGATGTCAGCATCATCATCAATTTAACAAGTGGAATGTGTGAAGGATAAAATTTGCTATTTCTGTGTGCGCTTAAGGAAAAGGTTTCGTCCAACCCATGGAATGAACAATAGGTTGCTTGTCAGACCTCAAATATACGACTGGTCAGCATAAAACGGTTTTTATAGAAATTTTGTTCGTACTTTCGAAAATATTTATTTTTTATAATTCCGTACTTCCAAAGGATAAACGGAACACTTATAGGTTGACTTTATTGTCCGTCTATTTCTTAGGAACGCGTTGTGGTATGAAAAAAATCAAGATTCTAATTCGACGGCTGTTTATGCTGCATATTTTGATACTCGATATCGATACTTCATATGGGGCACTTCTGGTTGTCCTAGATTCATGAAATTTGGCAAGAAGCAATGTCTCATAGAACAAGTAAAGAGAAAAAATTCGAAGAACTTAAATTCACAAAAAAAATTGAGCGAAAAATAATCTTACACCAAGAAGCCTATTTGAAATTTAAAATTAGGAAAAAAAAGAAAAATATTTGTAGCACAATGCATTTTTTGAAACTAGGAAGAGAATCAAAACCTTTAGATCATCGAGAAAACAGCGCAGATAGAACTTCCAATCAACCAGAAACACATCACTGCTTCACGTAAACCTACCTGATTAATTTATCCTGATTCTATAATATTAATTCTAGCCCGCAATGAAACTTATTGTAACTTTTTGTAAGCTTCTCATCAGATCTTAAATCAGAGAAATGAAATTTTATCTTCACTGTAGGATCAAAAGCAGTATCGTTTACTGTTTTATTTGAAAACGGGTCCATAGTTTGCATTGGAAACCTACCCGAATTTGCCTCAATATTTCCAGCAGAAGCTTTCGTAATCCTATGGCCTATGACGGCATCTTGTATTTGAAGCTTTTAAAAACTCAAAAATCGGATAACAAATAATCAAGTCGCCAAGTATCATAGTATTTAATTGATTTGGACTCCTAGACTCGGCTTAAAACGCTCTAAACCGTATATTTTGATCAAATTATTAAATTATTTTATTGAATTATTTACAATTATTTCAATGGGAAGTCAGGAGACTGGCCAGTCCATGACCTGAATCCTATTGGCTCGTGTGCTTCGGGTCATTATCTTGCTGGAAGGCCAATTTCAGTGTCATTTCATCGTCGCTGTGAGGCAGCATAATGTTTCCAAAATATCCACATAAAATATTCTGATCGATAATGCCAACAATCTTGTGGATCAGACTTACGCCATAGTAAGAGAAACATTCCCACACCATAATTGTTGAACCACAGTGTTTAAACGTTTACGTGGTGTATCTGGGCTGTTGTTCTGTATTTGACGGGCGAGATCCAACATCTCCATACAGAACCACTTTCACTTCATCCGTCTACAAAATATTCAATCATTTGCAATCAGGCCAATTGACAAAGTTTTGTGACAAATTCCAGCCGCTTATCTTTGTGCTTTAATGTAAGAAGTGGCTTCCTTCTCGGACTGCGAGCAGCCAAATAAGCTTTTAGTAATCTTCTGCGCACCGTCAAGTCACTTACAGGAAGATTCATTTCTTTTTTGACCTGGATGGCC
The DNA here is from genome assembly GCA_963555765.1 of Orthonevra nobilis. Lineage (NCBI taxonomy): Eukaryota > Metazoa > Arthropoda > Insecta > Diptera > Syrphidae > Orthonevra > Orthonevra nobilis. The sequence goes on along the minus strand of OY743225.1, from coordinate 100,666,781 downwards.
GATTTTGATGGTTACATCTTAAACATCCGCCCTCTTTTTTCTGTTTTTTTTTTATATATTTTATGGCTTTGGATATCATTTGCGCAGAACACGATAACGTTTTAAATTTCTGATAATTATTTCGTTGTTATCGGTGCATAGCCCGACCCCCTTATGATCGTGGAAAAGAAAAAAGTGGTTGATATTTCCGTTTTTCGCTTACTTATAGTATATCAATGCTGAACGTGTCCGCCCATTAAGTGAATGGGTGAGTTCTGCATTTCAAGTAAAAAATGTATACAATTTTTGTACCTAGTCTCTGTTTTTTTTTATGTTCACAGCTGTATATTTAATATCGAAGCACAAAGCCCATTACCTGAAATCATCTTCGGATTAAAAATATGGATTTACTCCTGCGAAATTGAGGATTATTAAATCCTCAATTATAGCTTCTTTTTTGCAAATACAAATAATTCTTACTCTGCGGGTGTCGTGTGGGGGTATTTGTAAAAAAAATCAATTGAATGAAATATAAAGCGCTTTGGTCTTGCAATCAGCTGACTTTATAAAATCGTCCTTATTTAAAAATGAGCAACGTTTTTCAACAATTTTGTGAACAGATTACATTCACGACCCTTATATGTATTTTTTGACGAATTTTTAGCGACTTAATAAAGAAAGAGCGGAAAAACTTTAATCGTTTTGGGTGACTTCAACATAGACATCCTTATTTCAAACACAACTATTGATTATCCCGCTCATGTAGCCGAGTACGAATTTTCTTCGCTTAAAAATGAGCCTAGAAGGACAACATCTAGAACCTGCCTCCCTTCAAAACAATTGCCACACAGCCTATAATATTTATCAATTTTGACTAGCACATTTAAGACCACTGCATGACAGGAACTGTCCTAGACAGCATTCGATCGCTCTTCGGCAAAATACTTATGTAACTCGAATTTACTCTGGACAATGAAATAACTAACTGAATTAAAAATATGGGAGGAGGTGTCTGGTGAAAAATATGTTTCCAGAGCGTATGGAATGTTTCTTAAAGTTTTTATGAATCACATGGACTCATAAAGTTACATACTTAACCAGAAGACATCGGAAGTAGGATTAAAACCTTTGATCAACCAAGTGCCATTGACAAAAATTACCCAAACTTAAGGACTAGATTCTTGCGTATGGGCAAACTCATTAATAAGGAAATCCGATATGTCAGAGATACTTACTATCGCAACAAACTACATGAAGCAAGAGGTAACATAAATAATGAATGAGACACAGCTAACAATATAACCAACGAAATTGTAGGAACATTACTCAACGTATCTCCTCGTAAAGCAGAAATATTATTATAGCTGACCTGATAGATGTAATTTAGAAATGTAGTGATTATGTTTCATCAGTGAAACAAATATCATTACCTTCAAACTTTCCTAACTGATCCAAATTGTCCAAGATCTACTCTACGTTGATTATTAAGCGATCCATCAGACCAAAAAATTAAAATTGTATATGAATTATTATCTAGCTTCACTGTGTTATTTATTTTAATTAAAAAAAAAAACAAATAAAAACAAAACTATTGAGATACCAGAATTTCGGATGCTTCTTCATTTTTTCCCTCTTAACTAAGCTTTTGAGGATCTAACGACTGAATCCAAATAGAATTTGTTTTGTTCCCAATTTTTATAAAATTTGGTTCTTTGTATCGCTAGCTGGGTACTTGTAGTGACTTTGATTGCCAGAATTACTTACTTACTTAACTTTGTATGGCCAACAATCCTGGAAGGATCAGAGCCTGAGACAGTGTTGCCCTCCAGCCTTGAAGCCAACCTTTCTAGCGTTCGTGATTGCTTGGTCCTTGAATCGGGGGTTCGGTCTTCCCGCCCTTCTTGAACCTTGTAGTTTGGATTCGAAGACTCTTTTAGCTGGAGCATTATTGTCTTTACCGATGCGGCCGAGCCATTTTAATCGACTCGATTGGTTGAATTAATGCTTTTATGATGGTATTGAGTTTTCCCCCCGATTGTCTCAAATCAAATCTGACAAATGGTCTGTGTTTTTTTGTTGTTGATTCCTTTGTGTATTAAATAGAATACTTCAGAAAATTATCCTAGAAAGTTGAATCGATGTCTGAAATAACCGGTTTCAATCTTTGATAAAATTCAGACAAAAATAGCATGTTGTCAAATGTTTAGGCGTAAAAATGGTCTTGGAACTTTCGCTCATGATAATTGTGGGATATCAGAACACGTTGGATAATAAGCCCCTTAAGCTTATCCAAATAAAAATGTCAAATATAAACCTCCAATTTATTTATGGATAAATCTATTTATATCAGAATGTCTGCATAGTGTCACTGGAACCATGAAAGTAAATATGTGATAACTAGGTGATGACATAAAAAATTATCTGTAAGGTTTGTGTGTCTCCTAATCGCTGTTTGCTTCTAAATAGTCGGTGTAAGAACTTTGGTGAATCTATTTTAAAGAAAACGCTTCGCGCTACACGCATCATTGTTATTTTCTTCTATATAATTAAAACATTCCTTTCCGCAGTAAGTAATGTTTTTGAAGTGGAGTTTTCTGAATGCGCGATTGCATTTCTGAATATATGTGTCCACAAACCCGGGAATCATTTCGCTGTGCTTAACTAAACAACAACCCCGAGTAACATTTCTTCCACACAATCATCTGAATTCCCCGAAAAACTCTAAACGAATTTATTCTCCGAGATCCTCCAGTTAAAAAATCATGTTTGCTCTTGCTTAAAAATCAAAAAAAAACTAAATAATGTTTCAATATTTACTAAAAATCAAAAATCGGTAGACAGATTTTTGTTCTAAATCCATTATCAACATTCTTCATTTACTCCTTAAAAAGAAGAGTATTTGCAATGATCAAAGAAGATCTACTAATACCCGAATCTGATATATCTAACGAACAATCAGAACCGGTTGACCAGCTGAAGATGTCTGAAGCTCTGAATCGGGTCAATGAGTTTCCAAACATGTTAAATAATCAAAATGTAAGCACATCATCCAATTCAAACTCTTAATTGTATTAAATAACAAGGTACAAAATATCTAGGAAAAAAAAGCAAATATTTCAAACACTAAAATATCAATCAGAAATTAAAAGCAAGCCGTAAGTTGAATGAACCTTAGTAATCATCATATTTTGCTGTTTATAGAAGCAAACCAAACTGTTTTGTATGCTTTCTTGAAGTCATTAAAATAAGAGTCCTCGTTGTTCCAATTAAAATCGAATGCAATACAAAACAACAAGAAGGTCAGTAATCAGAGAAGAACTTGCTGCGATTATTTCAAATGATAAACCAGATAATATTGCTTTTCTTTAAAGTCCAGCAAAACAAAAACATGCGAGTTGTTAATAAATTACTATGACAAAAATATGATAATACCAAAAGCGCATTACACTGCGGTCCATAAGTTTCCAAACAGTGCATTCTGTTAAAGTAAGTCATAAAAAATTGTATGCCTTTTTCATTTCAACAATCAAATTTTATTGTTCATATCTTCACCAATATAATGTTCGTCTTGTCAAATGGCAACATTTACTAAAGCTGATAAATAAAACGATTTGAATAAAGTTAGAACTCTTTTTCGCTTAAATCCACTTAGAAATTGCATCACTTTTACCGTTAGTTAATACGGATAAGGTCTTGCAACACTAGCGGAAAGGAAAGATTTTTAAACGTTTATAAAACCTCAGTCATGCCTGACTGCATTAATTGAGCACCTTTAATTCAGCATGCCGTCACACAGTGGTGCAGAATGCCCTTAAATGTTGTAAGAAGACAGCTTTTAGAATTAAGAAAGCTCCTGTGACCATTCCCGGTATATTTCTGCTCAGTTCTGTTTTTACTGGTCGTGTAATCATTTCTTCGATTTTGTTAAAGTTAATTCACATAAAAACATACAGTGGTGGACAAAATAATGAGAGTGAAACTATTTTTCCTCATTAGTTGGTATCTACCAAAAATGTACATTTAATTTAAAAAAAAAACTTTTTTTCTAATTTAAAAAAAATGTGAACGAAGGTAACCTGATAATTTCAATATTTAGTTGCGTGACTTTTGTTTTTTAGAACCGCCTCACATCTTCTTGGCCTTGAGTCGATAATGTTCCGACATCTTTCAACAAGTAAAGCAAACCATACTTCTTGAATTTTCCTCCACAATATTTGCTTGTAAGATGTTTTTTTCACTTGAAACCCTTTTCTTCAAATCTTCCCAAAGATTTTCAATAGGATTTAGATCAGGCGATTGTGGGGTCATGGCAAAATCGATACATTTTGCTGTTCGAACCACCTCGTCACCACTTTGGCTGTATGTTTGGAGTCGTTATCTTGCTGGAAGGTCCATAGGGGCATATTTTCGTCTGCATAAGGAAACCTATAGACTCTTAAATTTTGAGGGAGAGTTCCTCGGTCATGTTTGACTTTGTCCAAAAGATTGGACCAACCTGAGCTTATGAAAAACTACCACAAAGTTTTATATTACCGCCTACATGCTTAACGATTTTTATAGTTTTCCTACGGTTCAGCTCCTTCTTACATACATTCTACAATCAGATCCAACTAAATATATCCAACGATTATTTCATTTAAATCGAGGTAGATGTTGAAAATGGATCCATAAGCACTACTCTAACAATTTGTTAACCGAGCAAATTTGTTGATTTTTAAGGACGTCCCTGTTCACCTATTTTTGGTTCTCCGTCTTTGGTGCTCCTTCTTTGGTGTTCCTTCAATATTCTAGCTATGACACATGGAGAACGAAGAAACAGCATTCGCGAAAAACACATATGTTTTGCCTTCATCTTTTAACTTAAGAATTAATCGCCTTTCACCTCTGAACAATGCTCTCCTCGTCCCATAATTATTTAATCAATGTTTAAAAGACAACTTAATTAAATTTCTGTAATAAATTCGTCCAAAGAAGTAGTAATGACATAAAGTATGAGCAAAATCCCGGCGTTGCAAACGACAACTAATTGCTATGAGAGCAATCTTGCATTCTTCGTGCGAACTTTGTACGATGGAAACATTTCAGGAGCACTCATTCTTTTATTATTTTATTGGTGTCTTTATAGTTTCGCTGCGACTAATACTGCCAAAGCATCTTCTCCAGTCATACAACTTTGGACTTACAGTTGCTTCTTGCAGGAGTTTGGAGACTCCAATCTGTCCGAAAGCTCTTAAGTTAATTTGGATAGCATAATTGAGGCAACCCAAAGGTACCCATTCTCTTTAAAATTCCGTTTTGCAAGATTTCTCAAAATTCACTTCCGGACGACCACGCTTCTTTACTGAATCGTCAACCCTTCTTGCTTATTAATTGTTTAGCATAGAAGACCAGTATTGATGTTTATTTGGGCTTCTCAATCCGATCTGGCGAGTCAATGATTCTTGACAGCCACGCATTTTAAATATTTATGCAAAAGCACGCAGATGATGGCTTTTTCATACAATGTTATATACCACAACGCTCTAATTCCATTTTCCCCGGTTACTTGATATGTTATGATAGTGACCCTAACGAGATATGAGAGGAGCTTATTTATTTAAGTCCCACACTAATTAATAAACTCACAATTGTGGACAAAAATGGTTTGTCCGGAAACTTAAAGATGGCAGTGTGGATGATTTTTGATGATGTTCAGTATTTTGTTCTCTCGTGCAATGAACCTCTTAATCCAGATACGGTAGCGACAGTTTTTTTCCGCGTTATACAAATGATAAGATTCCTTGAATGTCTTGGTTCTGATTAAACAAAATGTGTTTATTGATGATACACTACACAATAGAAGTTCCTACACGGTCAAAAGAAATAACATAAAGCAAATTTTTTTTTGGAATTTTGGCGGGCCAGAAACTTACTGTTAAGCAACGATTCTGAATGCGCCAGAAGCTACGCTTTGACAGCTTTACTCTCGGAGAGCTGCTCCTCACCAGCAGTTATGAAAAGTGAATAATTTTATTATTAGATCAAATGCTTCGCATGAACGGCGGAGAAAACCATTTAGATAGAATAAGAAGCTCGAGAATCAAACCAACCTTCACGTCAAAGAAACTTTTTGAATTTAATTTGAGTTTGGGCAGTTCGTATGCTACGAGTATCAATCAACTTTCCAATGCAACTTCAGGAGGGAGGTATGTCTTTAAACACGCAGCCAAACTGACGAAATCCACAATCCATCTGTTACGTAAGGTTCCAAGTGGTTCGACATTCCGACCGATGGTTTGAGAATCACCCGGTAACTCGTAATCATTTAGAAATCATTGATTCTCTTTACTTATGAAATCTCTTTTATTATCATTTATTAACAGGACATCGGTTCTTGGAGGATATTGAGCCCAAGCTTAAGTTGATATCCAAAATTCACTGTCACCGGGCAAGCTGCTTCCAAACTTTCTAGCATTCGTCATTGCTTGATCTTTGGATCAGAGATTCAGTCTTCCATTTTTTCGTGAACTTGGTGCCTGAGATTCGAAGAATAGGCAAAAAATACTGTGTTTTGCTGCGTGCCCCGTTCCCATATACATAGTAAAGAATTACAAAGCGCGACCAGTTTTAATCAGTCAGACACCGCCAGTGACCAGTGAGCTATCGCGCCTATTGAATCCACAAATCTTGCACATCGAACACACTCTTTGCCACTGGTTCTAGAGCGAATACATTTGATTTATGGGTTTTCTATGTAACATAGTTTTTCCTTTGAAATACTTCGTGCAGAGTAAATATTTTTCTTTAATTTTATTATTATTTTAGGGATTCAAGCCACCCGGTGGGCAAGGAGGTTACGCTCCAGTACCACAAATGTCACATCAAAGTCATGTTCATCCCTCATATGGCCAAGCACTTCAGGCTGGTAATCAACCACCTTACGCTGCTGCACCTTTCACTGGTGGTCAGCCACCATATGCCGGACAACCTCCGTATGGTGGTCAGTCTCCTTATGGAGGTGCACAGCCACCACAGCAATATGGACACCAGCCGCCATATGGCGGCTATCAACCAGGATACGATGCATATGGGCCACAACCAATAGTTAATCAACCAACGGGACCAGCAGCACCACCAGGAATGCCGGGAGCTGGTAAGTGTTTCAAAAACGTATCTTTTTTTTGTTATATAAACTTGCGATTAAAATGTGTGTAAATGTGTGCTATCCCAAGTCAATCAATTTAAATTTGAATTTGGTTATCTGAGCCGCACTTCTATGTTGCACATAGTTTCTTAAATAATTCGGTAGAAGATTGTTCTTGATTTTATATATACTATACATAAACACAAGTACATTCATTACAATTCGCTGTTGGCGAACGAAATTTAAAACTTAAAAAATCGGCTGAGATTTTGCATGCCACGCGAAGAAGCAGGCTGTGGGAAAGCAAAAATTATATTTTACAGTGGTTAGGAACCCTTCGTGTGCTAGTCGAGTAGAGTTTCACGGAAAGGAGGAATAACTACAACATTAATTGAATTGTTTTGTTAATAACGAGTGTGAAAAAATAGGGCTTTGTAAAAAGCCACCTCTCATAATAAATATTTTTGAAACTTTTCAATAGTACAAATGTTTCAGTTTTAAACAATCAATGGTTCAATCTTCGTTTGGTAAGCCGCCCCCTAGTACTGTATTTCTGATTGAAATATTCTAAAATATACGGTTTTTAAAGTCTTATTGTCACAAAATTGTTTAAAACAATAAAAGCTTCTTACTGTAAATCGTTTATATTGTTTCAGTAGCGAAATACTATATGTTTGGTCCAACTCATATTTTGTTCAAAAGTAATGCCTAAGTTTCTAAACTGCTTTTAAGTTTCACTTTTAAAACAGCGTTGGTCAAACAACATTGTCGTTGTGACCTCCGCATGCACTTTGAAACATTGGACCTTTCGCAATTGTTTACATGAAATAAAATTTCGAACCTAGTGGACTCTGGCATATTTAGACTAAAGTTTAGTTTGGTTGCTGCCAACTAGTTTGTGGTCTGAAAACCACAATCCCAGAAGGTGGACATCATGATTTCTATCCGCGCTTAAGTTTAGGGCCTATCCGAGCAGTATGAAATTCCAAGATCTTCCCCAAAAGGTGTAATTTTTCTTATGAACGGTTGGTTAAGTAAGGAGGACAGTATGGGACGAATGACTGATCCCTGAGGCACACCTAAGTTTATAGTTTTCTTTCTACTAGCAAAGTAACCTATCGTGACTTTTTGAGTTCCTTTGAGATCCTGTAAGGAGATAGATAGATAATCTTTTTGAATAGCTTTGTTTAGACAATTACATCATTACATTTAAAATTTTCTTCTTTAAATCGTGGAATGCTGATAAAGATAACATCAAAAGTTAATATGGAGTAATTTTAAGTCTAGCTTCCTTTCTAAAATTAAAAATATTTTGTTCAGATTTAGCTCCTTCATCAACTTCGATGAATAATTTAAAACATTTATAGATTAGATTGAAGCACTCAAACCAGCTGTGTATAAAACCACGCAATCCAGCCAAGTACAATTTGTTTAATAGAACCCTGTGGTTAATCCTGTCAAAAGCTTTGTCTACAAAAAGCACAGCGCAGCATTTTTTATCATCCAGAGCCTTATAAATAAAGGAGCAAAACACCAAGAGAGCGTCCTCTTTAGCAAGCCCTTCAGTAAAGCTAAACTGAGCAGAATAAAAGAAGTTTATTTTTTGCCAGTTACCTCAGCATTCACTTCTTGATTTTTCTTTTTTCAAAAACTTAAGATGCTGATAACAATTACGAAATTGTCCTATAATTATTTTTGTCACTTTTACTACTTTTTCAATAAAAGGGATAATATAAGCATGTTTTAATTTCTCAGGGATAAACCCGGAAGAAAATACGCAAGTTAAAATGATTGCAAATTCCATCATAACCACATGATCTAGAGCTGTTTAGTGAACAAATTTAAAATTATTCTTAGCCTGTTATTTCTTCATGAATGAAGCTACTATTTATAACAACATCATTGATTTAATGGGATCCACACCGGACCGGACAAACAAAGAAAGGAAATCATTAAGAGTGTTTGAAACTATTGTTGGATCTTCAATATTGACACCATGACTACATAGGCATATAGCTTTAGAGATATTGGGAGATATTGATACTATTTATAGAAATCCCCTCCTTCCTTTCTTGCGTTTTCAAGCGCATCACAAACTTTAGATTGGAAGTATCTATTCTGAGCTCTCGTTATATTATTGTTAACTTCATTACTCAGTATTCTGAATAGCATCTTTAGCGCTGTATTAATAGAATGTTTGAAGCACTTTTTCTTAATTTATTTTAAAGCTAAAAGCAAGGTTTTAACTTATTTTTTCAATATTTTACGGATAATAGTGTATGTGAAATTACTTATGTACTTCTGAAGAAATGCTTAAATCCTGTAAATTTCGTCGCAGGTTTCGGAACGTAGTTCAATATTTAGCTGGTCAAAGTTTACCTTCGTTTTCGTAGGCGACAAAAAACACTTAGCCGGTCTCTTAGTTTTTAGCGTACTGAGAAAAATACCTGTCATGCAGTGATTAGGAATTAGCAGATCAAAATTGCTTCGAGCACATTTGTTTATGTTTATTTTTTAACAACGTGCAAATATAAAGTCAGTGCAAGTACTTGAAATAGGTCTAGCGATTCCGTTTATACAAGATGACTATTCTAAGCAAAGCTGGAATTTAAAATATCTATATTAAAATAACTCACGAGAATAAGATTAAATTAAAAACTTAAATTTTTCTATGAAAACAGCAAAAGTTAAAAATAAGTAGAGCTATGTACAATTTGTGTTTTATTGTTCTTATTAACATTTGCTGCATCAAGAGGATATTTGATAAGTTTCTAATTTAAAATCAATTACCAAATATCTACCTGACCTTGCCCTCAGTTCTATGAATCACCATGGCTAACATTTTCTCTGTGAGATAATTTTGTCCATTATCATCATCAATTTTCATAATCAGTACATTTACCCCAATAATAATGTGTATCTTCCTTATTGAGCATCGGCGACGTTCAGCGTTAATAAGTCTCAAGTCATCTTCATTAAATTGACATAGATTTTATCATAATGCCGTGTCGAGGTGCCATCACTTTATTTGTCTCACAAATCCAAATAACAACTAAGGCAGAGATTTTAAATGTGCATCTCCTGCCTGTGTCTCTGTGATAAGCCATCATACAGCTTGTGACCCCTGATATTGGGCACGGAATTGAAATCCGAGTTCTGTTTTGTATAAATTAGGGCCGTCCACAGAAATGCACATTTAATTGCATTCAGTCAATCTGACCAAGAGGTGTTCGTGGTTTGTAATTCAAAAATTAGTTGGCTTCCATCCTCCAACAAAGCTCGTGTCGCGTCCGTCATTCCAGATCGAATAACAGCTGCGGTTCTAGATATGCTCGTAGGCGACTATCTTACGGCTGTTATCATTTTAAATAAATATATATAAACGTATCTTGTTTGAGTTTTATTGTAGTGTGATTGCAATTGCTTAAATGATATCAAGTTCAGTTCAAAATCGTTGCTTTGGAAGAGATAGTTTCCTCAGTCGGTAAGAAGTTCTCATCACTGTGACAGTGCTCGTGAGTCGAACTGTTTCAACCACCGTGCCGAGAATGAGTGTTGTTATAAATTATAATTCTACAAATCAATTAAATAATGATTCGCAATACGAACCACCTTCAGTGAATTTTTTTCAAATATTCTGGGATAACCTCTGTGACAAGTGTATTAGTCTGCGTAGAACAAAACTTGCCTCAATACCGCCGTCACTTATTGATGCCAAGTCCTTGGGAAAGAAACTCCGCAAATCTATGCGATTAAGGAAATCCTCGAAGCGGAAAGGATATGAAGTGTTCCTAACAGATGAGGAGAAAAGGTACGAAAAAAAAACAACATCAAAATCGACAAGTAATCCAAGTAATCATGACTGAACTTAGCATTATCACCAGGTCGCTTTGTTGTGTGTTTAGATAGCGATACTTAAATTTTGTGTTTTTTTTTGGCTGTTTTATCTTATTCAGCGATAAATAAGATTATCATGGTTAAAGTTCCAGATAGGGTTATTCGTTGATTGACAATGAAAAGCGGACGAGACGTTGAAGGTACATTGCCAAGGAATGGCTTAAAGTAAATTCACTCTTGTGCTGGCCTCCGAACGATGCTCGCTTATTCAATTTAATTTAATTGAGTAATGTGGGTCGAAATGACCTTAGATCAACGCGTGTCTGATAAACGAAAGTTATCTGTTTTTTATGAGTCTGGCACAGTTTGCATTATTGCTGGCAATCAGCTCCATGAAAGGCCTAGAAGGTAGATAAATATGAGAGGAATAATTGTTCTCGGGAACTGAGCCCTCGTGCACTTACCTGCCATTGTTATGTGGGCCCTATGTGGACTACGACTATAATATGTCTATCCTGCTAGCTAATATAAATCAGTTATGCTTCATTTTTCCTTCGTCTGGCCTTTTGTGCACTTGTTGGCAAGACTGTCATATACTTTTTTTATTGTAATTTAGTGCAGCCTACTTTTAATTTTAATTTTAATTCGATTTTCGTTCAACGATGCTCTTATTTCTGAGAATCCACTCGTCGAACCCTGGTTAGAAGAAGAACTCTGCATTCATCTGGCCCGGATTCATCTGACATCTTAAACTTTGAGGTCTCTCAAAAGGGTTTTACTTTTACGTGATTGTATTATTTGAGAGTTCACTAGACTCCGGTGCTGCCGTAATTATTCATGCAGTTCTGGAGTCCTGAAGCGTTTCTTTGATAATTTTCATTGGTTTACCTCCACAAAAAACCAAAGGATAAGCAAAGTTCCACATGAGTGAGCGACAGGGGCCGCTCATACGTTGTCTTTGAATACCTAGTGTAGTGTAGGATTTTATAGGATAAACAAGTAAATCAAAACATCTTTTGAATTCCTTAACTTTACATTATTGATTTTGATTGTACAGATTTCACAAGTTCGGCTTAGTTGCTTTTTAAGCGCGAACAACGAGTGTTTAGTTACAAATTGATTTACCTATTTCTCGATTAGGGTACGGAACCCTATGATGGTATTGTGGGTGTTCGACTCGAACTTGGCCTTTTTTTTTTGTTTTCGTCAAGAGTTCGTTTGGCTCGATCCTACATAAAGCGTCCTTGATAGATTAAAAGGATGGAGGATGAGATAAGACAACTGTTGTTGCTCTGATTCCTATGCAAGCCAGGTGCTAACTTAATAGGTGCTGTGCATTGGTCAATTGTGGTTTTGTCTACAATGCTAATGACCATTTATGTAATTTACTGACCCGAAAATCAGTTTGGCTTTGAGCCATAAAGTACTAGTTTAAGTTGTTTAGACCACTCCACTTCAGTCCATCTTGGGAGTTTCTATCCGGTTAAGAGATGGATTAGATATTAAGATTGTTACAAGTGGTGTTATACTTATTTCTGGTCCTTGTTATAGTAGACAAGGATATGCAGACATCATCTCTCAGAGGTAAACGATAAATAACTCTGAGCTAGTAGAAATGATGATGTTCATACCAACTGTGATCCAGTGGTTTGGTTGGCTTTTGATCACGAATTCAAATGAAGAGAAAATTATTGTGTCATATTCCTGAACTCTCAACGCTCGACTGCTATGTTTGTGCATTGCGACAAAGATTCTCGTGCCTTTCAAACGCACGGGTTTTCTCTTTTTAAAAGAACCAAGACAAATTCATTTAATTTCTTATAGATTTTTTCTGTACGCAGAGTAACTTCATATGTTATTTAAAATAAATATTAACATGTATCCAATATTTTATTACAGGCGAATGGATGAGTATACCGGTTGGGGATCCGAACTGTCCACGCGGCTTGGAGTACCTTTTGACTGTCGACCAGCTTTTGGTTAAACAAAAAGTCGAATTACTTGAAGCGTTTACCGGATTCGAAACCAACAATAAATTCTCAATAAAAAATACTTTAGGCCAAAAAGTGTACTTTGCCGTTGAAGAAAATGACTGTTGTACACGCAACGTATGTGGCCCCAGCCGTCCCTTTGACATGCGAATCTATGATAACTACAAGAATGAAGTATTGCACTTGAATCGTCCGTTGGCATGTGATAGCTGCTGTTTTCCGTGTTGTCTGCAAACAATGGAAGTATCTGCACCACCAGGCAATGTCATTGGCTCTATTGAGCAAGAGTGGTCCATATGTACGCCATCGTTTAGAATCAAAAATCAAACTGGGGATACAGTGCTCCGAATTGAGGGTCCATTTTGTACATTTACTCTTTGTGGAGATGTAGAGTTTAAAGTAAGTACATATATAAAAAATAAAATCGAAAATCGGCTTTCAAAAAAAAAAAAAATCTTCTCATTTAAGGTTGTTTCATTGACCGGTGAACAAGTGGGAAAGATCGCGAAACATTGGTCTGGTCTGGCTAGAGAAATATTTACCGATGCTGATTTCTTCGGCATAACTTTCCCCATGGACCTGGATGTTCGAATGAAGGCTACCTTACTGGGAGCGACATTCCTTATCGTAAGATTATTATTTTTCATTGTAATTTTGCATTTGCATTTACCCAACTCTCTTCTAACAGGATGCCATGTTCTTTGAGAAACGAGGTAATCGAGAAGGCGACAGGCCGGGAATGCTGTAAAAAAAAGAAATACCAAAGAAATCGTCTTTTGAATGAAATTTCGATTTCACTTCCGAAATCATGCACAAAGTTTTCATATTTATAATTTTATTTTTTACGGAAATGATTTTTTCCTGTAAGAAAACAACTTACAGCGTCCATTACAAAAACAATAAGCACAAAAAATTTACTGTACTCATTTGAACAAAAATGTTGATTCATTTGTTAATCTATTATTTATTTGTATTCGAACAATTATCAGTACGTTCACCAAATGCATTTGTTCTTTTTTTATTCTCGTTGCTTAAATGAATAGTTATTTTTTTTCCTAGATGTGAAAAGCCAATTTTTTTATAACTTAAGTCTGCAAGTTGTTAAACATAAAAATAAAATAAACATTTATATTCTTCTCCGCAAATTTATTGATGTTAAAAAAAGTATCTATTTGTGCCTGCAGAACTCTAACCAAAGTTCTCAATCAAAAGGGGATGTTTTAAAATGCTACCATTGAAGAAACAATTAAAAAAGTTACTAAAGATAATGCAAATGTTGTCTTTCCAGACTCAGTGCCCATATGTCGTTAAGTTTTTTGAACTTGAGAAACTGTTTTATTTTTACAAAGAATATTCTCGAATGTATATTACATATATGCATGACTTAATTAACTTTAATTTAACTGTAAGTAATATATAATTGATATTGTTATTGTTTATGTTGTTTGTGACGTGTGATTCTGTCGTGTTTAGCAGAAATAAATTCGGTCGCAATGAACAATGAAACCAAATTGTTATTATTATTATTGTAACTGAATGTACATATATATGAAGAAAAGGACAAATAAATATAAATTTTTTCGTAAACAAAATTATTATTTATTAATTTATTTGACTATTAAAATGTTCTCGTTTATATATTTACATATCACAGAAAATTATTTGAACGCGAAAAGTTCAGAAACATATAACATATTTTTTTTTTTTAAAAGCCAAACTATTATATTATACATATATATAACTATTATATTTTTTTTTTTTAAAGCCAAACTGCGGTTTGAAGGAATTGACCTCTTGTATCTTGGGGAGTTAGTTTAGGCTAACAGACATTCCATCCTCTGATGAAGGTTAATATGTTTTTAGCTTTGAATTGTCCTATGTCCGATGGGGAGCACATCTATTTGAGGAAGATACGCTTTCTTAATGGAACTAGAGCTGGACATTCACAAAGAATGTGTACAGCCGTTTCCTCGTCTTGTAAACAGAGTCGCCATTCTGTGGTTGTACTGAGTCCTAATTTGGTTTGATGTGATCGCAAGCGGCAATGACCTGAGAGCAAGCAATTTAAACTTAAACTTATGTTCATGAAAGAGGGAATCAAATCCACTTGCTGATAGCCTTGGGTGATTGCGTGACTGGAATGGTTCTATGCGATCATCTATAAATAAGATTGTTTTTTCTGTCTTCAAGCTTTGTCGGAATCTAATTTGTTATAGGGATTTTCTTTCAAGATGTGTTGCAAAAATCACCTTAAAAAAACGGGAACCTTTTCATTCAATTAGTTTTTTTTTAAACCAAAAGAAAATCGTCCGTCAAGCTTATAGGATGGTTATAACGACTTTTACAAATGATGTGATTATTATTTCTAATCCTTTAAAGGAATAAGAACATGATTCCCTACCGAATAAAATTAGTTTTTCACCATGCAAATATGGCTTGGAAAGCCTACTTCAACGAGAAGGTTACTCGTTTTTCAGGAAAGCTGTTTGAGAAGTCGTCCGATCTGGGTTGAGCGGTCCTTAGCAAGGACCAGGTTTCCAGGTTTCTTATTCTTGAAATAGTTTAAATTTATAAATAGAACGAAAAACATTTCTGAGCCACTGAATTTTGTACTCTTCTGTATTTACTGGACTCTCATCTGAATAGAGGAACATATTTCAAAAGCATTAGCTAAAATAAATATTGACAAGAATGCTATACCCATTCATAAATCGAAAGTCGAAATTGTCAAATGAAAACAAAATCATCATCTGTAAAGTAATATCCTAAGCTATTCTTCTTTATGGTTGCCCAGTTTGGGGGAACTGTGCCAAAAAGTATATCCAAAGATTGCGAGTGTCGCAAAACAAGCTGCTAGAAATGATGCTCAATCTAACCTGGCATAACTCTACATGTGATCTTCATCAAAAAGGGAATGTTGAATTGTTCTTCGAAAGAATCCTAAGGCAGATGAAATTTTGATTAACCAATTAACATGTTAAAAAAAAAAATTGACGATGTTCATGTAAATTGTTCTGTGAATATTAATTTCTTATTTATTTAACTATACTTTTATATTTATTTGTTTATATACACTATTATTTATTCTTTTCCATATTTATTTATTTATTATTTATCTATGTATTTACTTTATTAATATATTGATATATTTATTCATTTATTTATTCATTAAATTATCATGAATTCATTTACTTATTTAATAATTTATTTATTTTTCTATAAATTAAGCTATATATTCTTTTATGTTCTTTCGGAGTCTTACTTTATATGTATTATATTATATTATTTTATAATCATTTGCAATCATTGATTTATAAATTTTGTTTACGTTCTCTTACGTGTACTTGTAGATTGTTGAGCTGATTGTGTGTTTCCTTTTAACGTTTTTATTAACAATTTTATGTGAGCACATTTCGGTACGACGACTACCAACCGCCAACAAGTTTTATTTCATTAAGTATATTCTCGATAAGGTTTTCTATGTGCTTCTAAAGATTTATGAAAACATGGCTATTTTCATCGAAAAACAATTTCCAGCTAAGTATATTTACAAAAATAGAATAAAAGCCAAGAAAATATTTTTTTCCATTTTTACGCCTCTTTAAGTTTAGTAAAACTATATCCCTTGAGGCTTGCGATATCGTTTGCTTAATTAATTATTATTTTTTCATCTGTAACCAACGAATTGAATTTGTTTTATGTGGAATAGATTGCTGATTTCAATGAGGGGCGTTAGTCGCTGTTTTTGATGTGTTTTTAACGACGAATAAAGATGTAAAGGGTCCGCCAAATAATTTTTTTTTATAGCATATAAAAAAAAACTGCTGAATATTTTCTCAAATTTTTTTTTTATTTGAAAGTACAATCCTTCCGGTTAATAATGGAAAATAATTTAATTCAAATGGCTTCACGAATATTGTCCTTTAAAGCGTCAATTGTCTCTGGCTTGTCGGCGTAACACTTATATTTGAGGGCACCCCACAAATAATAGTCCAACGGTGTCAAATCGCAGCTCCGAGGTGGCCAAATGACATCAGCTCTGCGGCTGATAATGCGATCTTCAAAAACAGGGCGCAAAACATCGAATATAGCTTCGGCTGTGTGGCACGTAGCGCCATCCTGTTGAAACCAAATGTTGCCAATATCCTCCTCTTCAATTTGTGTGAACAAAAATTCGTTCAACATGGCCCGATAACGATCGCCATTGACTGTAACGGCCACTCCTTGCTCATTTGCTCCTTGCAATGCAAAATAAGGTGGACGTATTGTTGTCGCGACTTAAAAGCGCTCTAAAACCCTAATAAAATATTTAAATCTAAAAAAATTTTAATTAAAAATGTTCGTTAAGAGATGCTCTATAATATTGGTCTGAGCATATTTTGTCCTGAAATCATAAATAAAGCAGTTATATCATTTTTTGTGAAATTTTTTTTATATTTTGGTTTATAACTTCTTTATTTTTTAATGTATTGAAAAAAGTTACATTCACATAATTGTAGACGAAACGATTTGCAACAAATTGTGTCCTGACAAATTTTTTTTGGGATGTATGGTTCGCGAGTTATAGAGAAAAAGGCGTTTGCACCCCTTTTTCCAATATGGCGGCCGCGGGACAAGGGTTGCAACCCCACAAACTTGGAGTGAAGCTTCTAGTGACCCCCCTTCACGTCCCAACAATAAAATTGCGTCCTCTGAAAAACGCAAGGTTAAGCCAAAAAAATGTAACATTTCAATGGACTATGCAGTTTTATTTGAATAGCTAAAACAGCCCCTACCTACATGTGTACATACACAAGTGTGCGTACCCATGTGGCATTTTTCCCAACATGCAACACCTATTGTGACACCGACACAACAAATTCAAACAATTTTTTTTTTCGCGGAAGACTAGATGTATGAATTTGTTTGAAGTATGAATTTCGGTGCGACGCGACGGCACTTATGTTTTTTCTACGGAACCCCTTTGACCTTACCACGGAACCCCAGGGTTCCGCGGAACACCATTTGGGAAACGTTGGCCTAGATATTGCGGCCAGCTTAATTCCTTCCTCCCTCAAACGTCAAATAACCCGGCGTTGGTCTGGTGTGATGTTTTTACCTCGTCCCATTTTTCTAAAGCCAATATCACCTAAATACCATGAAAAATTGTTTAACTATCAAAATTTCCCCAAAAATCAAGTAACCTGCACAGATGGTGAGTAGAAACTAAGAAAAAGTCAATTTCCCTATTTACTCTGTATCCAAAAAATAAGGTGACATATGAATTTAAACTGCGCGCGTCGAAGGATTTGGAAATTTTTCTTTCTTTTAAGGTTGGTAGTACTGTCAGTGACATCTATGTGAAATTTCATGTCAAAATATATTCATAGTGTTTGAGATACGCGTCGTTTTGTGAGCTGCTAAAAGTGAGTTTTTCGTTTTTTGCGATGTCGAAATTTATTGAGCAATGAATTTGCATTAAATTTTGTTTGCGGAATCAATTTTCTGCTGCGGATACGTTGAGGATGGTGCAGAAAGCCTTTGATGATGAAGCTTTGTCTAAAAAAAATGTTTACAAGTGGCATAGTGATTTCCAAGCTGGCCGTGAACGTGTCGAAGACGAAGAGCGTTCTGGGCGACCATCAACCTCAACCGATGAAGCTCACGTCCAACAAATCCAAGATTTGGACCTTGCTGATGAAGTTGGCTTATCGAAAGGCTCAGTCAATACCATTTTGAAGGATGCTTTGGGCCTCAAGCGCGTCAAACTCGACTAGTACCGAAAACATTGAATTTTTTGGAAAAAAGGCGTCGCGTTGAAGTGTGTGAAACAATGCTTTCCGACTACCAGGATGACATGAAACGCATTATGCTTACGACCCCGAAACAAGCGATCAATCGAGCGAATATCGTGCCAAAGGAGATCCGAGACCAAAAAAACCGCGCCAAAGTCGCTCAAAAATCAAGGTCATGTTGACTGTTTTCTTCGATTATCGTGGTGTTGTGCTTTATGAATTCCTTCCAACCAGCCAAACAGTCAACAAGGAATATTATTTGAACGTTATGCGTCGTTTGCGTAACGCTAAAAACGCTAAAAACGCGCCTAAAAAGACCGGAATTGTGGAAAGACAATTCTTGGTTTTTACACCACGATAATGCACCATCCCCTACCGCACTCGTAATTCGTGATCATTTCGCCAAAAACTCAACCCATATCGTTCCGCAACCACCGTATTCACCTGATCTGGCGCCGTGCGACTTCTGGCTGTTCAACAAGCTCAAAAGACCGCTCCGGGGACACCGTTTTGATACGATAGAGGAGATTCAAGCCGCAGCGAAGACGGAACTGAAGGCCATCCCGGAAAGTGACTACAACCAGTGTTTCAAAGATTGGAAAATCCGTTGCCATAATAGCATTGCATCGGGAGGGGATTACTTTGAAGGGGATGAAATTGATTTGGAAGAATAAATAAAGAATTTTCAAAATAAATACAATGTCACCTTATTTTTTGCACACATAGTATAAGCTCGCCACTTAATTTATTTTAATTTTCTTGTCTCCAATGTTGTGGTTTGAGTGTCTCTGGTATAAATTTTTGAAAGTTTGGCGGTTTTTCGAGTGAACCGACTAATATAACAGTTTGCCACTGCTCAGCCTAACAACAAGCAATAAATTTTAACTTTAGGTACCTTGATGGAAAGCTCTTTGTATACACATTCCACATGTGATGTCAGTCGAGGGCGCTTCCCATATCCGTTTCGCTGACGCTTTTACGTTAACTGAACCCAGAAGCAGCTTTCACATCGAAGAGTTTAGTACACACCCATCTACTCTGGAAGAGAGCGTGTATACATTTCTTTTAACAAATTCTTTTTTTTTCCTGTTTTGTTGTTGTGTGTTGTCACAATAAAGTGCGCGTTTTTCATTGTTAACCACAGAGGAGACCAAGACACACCGCCAAATGAATGAAACGACAATGTCATCAGAAACGCGGACGGCAGTAACAAAGTCAAAGTGTAAAACTGTCAGCTAAAACGAGTAGTGGTAGTGATAGTGATTTTCCGTCCACGTGCGACACTTTTAACTCAATTATTTATTAATTCAATTCCGCGGAAAATTAAAAAAAAAATTAGAAAAAAATATTTTACACGAAATTTGACATTTTTCCGTGCATTGTTGTAAAAAAAAATAGAAAAATGTTTCAATTCATTGTCTTCACGTACCTAATCATGGTCAAACTATTCTGGCTGTTGTAAGTACTGTACTTTATTTTTTACGTTTTTTATTGAATTCGAAAATATGAAATTTTGACCACACATATCTACACACAGAGGCAAACGATGACAGTTCATTTGTATATAAGGAAGTGGACTTTAATAACCTTTGAATTGAATTTATTAAACAAATCATTTGCATAAATTTACTCAATAAATTCAGTGTTAGATTTTGTTTTTTCGTCTCTATTCAGTGAAAGGAGAAAGAGCTTTCCTTTCTAATGGTTCACGATTTCTCTTAAGTACACAATTGTTCAAAAAAGTTGCTCTTCGGTTGGTTATATTTTTGTGTAAAATTGCCTGGGTTACGATTTGTTTTTTTTTTCTATTTGATTGTGTAAACGTAAACAACTATTTGATTTATTTATTTAGCTTCTGTCTAATTCAATTTATTTACATATGAACTGCGAACCCCATTCGTTTAAACAAGTTGCAGCTTAATTGTTATATTTTTTGAGATTTAAACTTTTAACGAGTAATCGTACGGGGTACTTTGTCGCAAATGTGGGTGCGAATACGTAACATGCGTCGTTATTTTCGTTCATACAAATGGATTAACCTTACGACTGAAGATACACTGAACCAAAAAAGTCTTCGTGAATAGAGGTTTACGATAACGCTGCAAGCCCAAAGTTTGAGGCCGCTTTAGTAGAGTAAAAATCATATTTAATAAATGATAAAGTAATTTATATTTGAATGCATATACACTCAGTCCTTTTTTTACGCGATTATTGGTTCTGCCACTAATCGCGTAAAATGGTTAGTTTTCCAATATTAACTGACGAATTGGTTCCGAATATAAAAAATATCGCGTATAACAACATATACGCGCAAAAAATATTCAAAAACAATACAATAAGTTTCAAATTTCAGACTTATGATTTATTCATTCATAACAAAATAAAAAATACAAAACAAAAACCATATATAAAAGAGAAGAAAATAGAAAATAGGTAGATTTATTGAAAAAACCGTTGAATGCTGTTTAATCACTGTCATTATCCGTAGTGGAAATTATTCTTAGCCGCTTATTTTGATGACATGCACTTATATCACTAGAATTTGTATCAGAATCAATAGTAAGAACTATGGATTGATGCTCTGATTGACTTAGCATCTCCGACTGAGTTTGCACCATAAATTCAGTTAATTTTGTTTGAATGCTTCTTTTTGGACCCAATAAATTCCGATGTAGTTCTTTATATCTTAACATCTCTGCATGTTCTTCAATTCTTTTTGATAAATTCGTACACGTTCGGCATCAGTATCATTTGCTACAAAATAATTTCCCAATTCTGCTGCAAGTTTAAGACCTTGCTTAATCGTCTCTGCTTTAATTGGATGCTCGTCTATCTCGGTGTGGCTGCCATTTTCCGATTCGATAGCCGTAGCTTCCGTAGCTATTTTAATCAAATCGTCATCATCATATCTGCAAGAATTTCTCCTCCCGCGGAACGTGCTAAATCAATGATATCTGAATAATTAGTTGAATTGCTTGTCACGGACATACCACTTTTAACACATTCTGGCCAAAGAGATTTCCAGCATGCGTTTAACGTATGTTGCCTTATTTAAGAAATTGCTTTTGACGCGAACAAGATGCAATCCTTGATAGAAAAATTTTTCTAATTCAGGATTTTCCTCCAGTTTTTCCATAATGCACTGAAAAGTTTTTTTGAGGTAGTACATTTTAAAAGTCGCAATAATTCCTTGATCCATCGGTTGGATAATTGATGTAGTATTCGGCGGGAGGAAAATGATATTTACATAACGATGTTCAATCAACGGATGGCCTGGTGCATTGTCAATTATTAAAAGAGCCTTAAAGGGCTGTTTCTTCTTCTCCAAATAACTTTTAACTTCTGGTACAAAGCATTTAGCAAACCATTCTTGGAATATATTTCCAGTTACCCAGGCTTTTTTATTGGCCATCCAGTGAACACGTAAATGTTTTAAATCTTTGCCCTTTAGTGCTCGCGGCCTGAGACTTTTGTTTACTAACAGCGATTTAATCATGCGGTCACCAGAAGCATTGCTACATAATAAAAACGTCACACGGTCCTTTGCAGCTTTGAAGCCACCTAATGATTTTTGGGTCTTAGACACATATGTTCGTTTTGGTAACCTCTTCCAAAATAGGCCGGTTTCGTCCGCATTGAAAACTTGGTCTGGCGTGTAACCACCTTCTTGAATAAATTTTAATAACTTTGGTGGATAGTCCTGCGCAGCTTTACTATCAGCTGAAGCAATTTCACCCTTAGTTTTTAAATTATGAAAATTATGTCTTTCATTAAACTTCGAAAACCATCCACCACTAGCTGAAAATTTGATTTTGTTTTCTTGGTTCGATGTTAATCGATTAAAAATGCGTAGAGCTTTTTGTTTTATTGTTGTAGTATCAACTGGGATTCGTTTCTGGTTGAGATTCCCAATCCAAATTGTTAATAGGTTTTCCATTTCTTTAATAAAAACATTTCTTGAGTATGAAGTTTTCTTCGCATTTACATTTTTGCCGGAAACTACAGATTTTCTAATTGCATTTTCATTTTTTTTTTATTGTCCGAATTGTAGATTCACTGAGTCCAAGCCTCTTTCCCACATTTGTTGGGCCAGCTCCCTGCTCTAGATAGTCCAAAACTTTTATTTTTGTTTCTAAAGAAATGCCTTTGCGTTTTTAATTTTTTCTGAATTAGCTTCCATTGTAAAGCTAGCAAAAATTGAAATTCCTTATTAAAAATTTTTATTATTTTTATTACAAAATTATAGATATATTTTAAAGTCTTACCGAAACAACTGCACCGGCCGCTAACTAAATACATTATAACTAGATTTGCAATAATTGATACACATAGAGTAAAATTTTTTTGTTGGGACTTCCCCGTATTATATTCGAAAATTATTACGCGTAAAAATATGTAAAAAAGCAAAAAACGAAAAAAGCAATCGCGTTAAAGTGAGAAATTCGCGTAAAAAAAGGAATTTGCGCTGCAAAAATAACCGCGTTAAAGTGAAATCGCGTAAAAAGAGATCGCGTAAAAAAAGGACTGAGTGTAGTTTGCTCGATCGGTTAAAATGACAGATGGATTTTGGTTTCAATTACCTCGTGGTTGGAGTTCGAATCGGGAAGATAAATTTGATTTTTGACTTATTTGCATTCGCTTGATTCACAGTATTTTTTTTTTTTGTTTTTGAAAGATTAGCTCCAACCATTATTTTGGAATTCCAGCAGGACAAGCCGATACAGTTATCACTACACTAGACTAGCCTCAAAAACTTAATATAACTTTAAAGCTACCTACCTACCTACCGTTCACTTCAAGCCCAAACTTAACCAAAATTTTCTCCGTACAGAATATAGGCAGCACAACGGGCCCAATCAGAGGCCTAGGTAACGAGCAATTAAGCTCACCCTAACCAATCAACCAAGCATAAACAAGATGATCAATCCTCTGCCGAAACTTTCGCCTCAAAAAAATCACGTTTTCTTATTTGCAAAGCTTGCGCTTGCAGTTTTTCAGCAGTCAATCGAGTTAATGCTTTGCATAGATCCAAAATCACTTGTGTCACTTTTTCTACAGTAATGAGACTGATCTGATTACTTCAAGGACTATCTAGCTTAGATTAGGTTGTTCAGGGTTATGAAGTGCTCCATAATACACTAGGCACCATTTTGGTCCCATCGCGATTCCTGATTCAAAAAAATAGTTGCCCAAACGTTATAACCTGTCATTCGCATAAAAAATGTGTAATATCCTCTGCAGCACTCAAATCACCGCAGTATCTGCATTCGTCCGTGACCGAAAGACCTAGTCTCCTTGCATGTTTCCTTAAGAGGCAGTGCCCCGATAGTACGCCCACCGCTATCCTCAGTTGCTTTCTGCTCAGCAATTTCGTTTTTCTTTTTGCGGTCGAATGTAGGCCATAGGACCTAGAGTTTTACGAACTTTGGCTGGCTTTTTTCATCGCCTTATCTTGCGTGTAGTGTTGCCTTTACATCACACGCAGAAGTCAAATAGGACTGGGAGGTAGTTTACCCCCATTTCTGGCTTATTTGTCCGCTCTTTCGTTTCTTTCGATATCGGAGTGTCCTGGCACCCAAAATAGTTTCACCTGATTTTGCATGCATAATGCTTGTGCGACAGTTTCTGACTGTTTCCGATTTCATTTCACACGATTCTAGCAGCTGGACTATCGATGTAGACAGTGATATCACGAGCGGATACCGATTTCATTTCTAGTAGTTCTGCAGCCTTGAGACCAGCTAGAACCTTCATTCATTATTTCGTTAGATGAATCGAAGTCGAATTCAGGAAGGATTTCGTCCATTCCTTTTAGTTTGCCTTTGCCGTTGCGGCAGTCGTTGCCCATTTGCTAAGGGTGGTTAGACCAGATTCCAGTATTTCATTTAACGTGTTGGGAAATTTGCCTTGCACTAGAAACACAACATTGTCTGCGTAGGCAGTTGCGTCTATATCTATAGATTGCAGTTTCTTATGTATGTGGTCTACGACAATTACCGATAGTATCAGGGAGAAGTACCTCTAGTGACTAATTTTCTAATGGAACTATCTCCTATAGAGAGGAATTGATGTTCCATTGAGACTACTATTTTCTACTTCGAAAGTTTCTGGTGCCGAGCCTTTCAACTATCATGCAAAAGCCTGTGGGGTCAATCAGAGTCGCCATTAGTAAACTGTAGCTCCATGCCGCAGCTGTTGTGCTAACAAAATATTACGCACACACAGATTAAGAAGTCAGAGGCTGACTCCGACAAAAGTCTTCACGTTTTCAATTTTTTAGGGTGGATCATATTCGACATGCCTTATCTGCTCATACTTCGTATCATATTTTCGCAGTACGAAAACTGTCGATTTACGCTCGAAAAACGTCGCGATATTATTGAAGAGTTACTTCCAAGTTGGAGCTGTATTGCCGAAATAGTGCGAATTTTGAACAGAAGAAATTTAAAATTTAGAAAATATTCTTTTCATACTTGAAATGCGGAATAAAATGTTGTGATTGCGCTTTTCATTGAAAATTAACCGACTTTTTTTTTTTTTTTAATTTTCTTAGAAAAGTTTGAAGACTGTCTAAACAAGCCATCTTCATATGCACTATAATTCAAATCAATATCTACAGAAATTCCTACTCCAATTGTATTACTCTACGCCGTGAAACCAAAATCAGAAGAAAAAAGTACAGCCAGTCCTAAGAAGCCAAGACTTCAGTTAAACGATTTTATTGCGAAGGACTGATATTTAATTTTTTTTAAGCGTTAAGACATCTCTTTTGGGCTTTATATATTTCGTTATGTTGCATCGTATTACACAGTGTCAAAATGAATTGGCCCCGTTTGTCGATATAAAATTCCACTATCCTCTTAAGCGACGCCGCGACTGCTGTTTTCAAAAATAGTGATCGTGTTATTCAACTGCTGAAATTGGAATTTTGAGGGACTAGGTTCGGTCACAGTCATTTTGGAAACTATTCTTAGATTTTAAAAAGTCTTTAATATTTCTAAGTTTTTATTCTGCATCCATGGTCAATTATTGATTTTTTTTTGTTAAAAGCATTGTTGATTTTTCAATCATTGTTGTTTATTAAAAAGAAAATCCTTTGGATTGTTTGTGGTATTCAGTTGGCTATAATGTCTGGCTACTTTATTTCAAAGTGCCAGAATCATTTCTAGTTTGTTGGAATAGCATCGATGCCACCATACAAAAATAAGTGCGTCAAACCGCAGCTTCGTCGAGAAAAATTACATCACCTTAACGCAGCCCCAATTTTATGAATCTCTAGCTCGTCGAAGATTAAATTTTTGCCCACAAAAAAATCGAGTCCATTGACTGTTAAGTTTTCCCCATTGTCGTCTTTTATGAAAAATCAATTAAAAAAAAGTTACAAACAGTCACATGTTAATGATCTTTTATTTATCGGGGTTTTCAATAAGAGCGCTACAAAACTTTTTTTTTAAATAAAACAAAAGAGGTTTTGGATATCAATAAAGTTTTTTATTCCTGTGAAAGTACATTCGATGCCTTTATGTATGGAACTAGATTTCTTTTGCATGGCCACCACGGGCACGCTTGCAGAAGTCCAGACGCTGAAGCATAAATCGGCCGATACTGCTGCAATTTCACGTTCGATTTTCGTATGAAGTTCACCAATCGTCACTGGCTTGTTGGCATAGACCATAGACTTGACGTAGCCCCACAGGAAATAGTCTAACGGCGTCAAATCGCACGACCGAGCCGGCCAAGCGACTGGACCATTTCGTGAGATAACACGTTCTCCAAACTTGGTTTCCAATAAATTGATTGTGACATTCGCTATGTGGCTTGTGCCACCGTCCTGTTGGAACCGCTTGTCCTCCAAGTCTATAGTATATCAGCCTTATAGAGTACGTGTGGATTGATGCCTGACTAATACCGCATATTTTATTTATTGACGGAGCCATTCAGCCAGAAATGAGCCTCATCGCTGAAGATGATTTTTCGATGAAAATCCGAATCATTTTCAAGTTGTTACTCAGCCCAATTCACGAGCATACGACGCTACTGGTGGTCAAGCGGCTTCAGTTCTTGCGTCAATTTAATCTTGTAAGGATGAAGGCCAAGATCTTTTCGCGAAATTCGCCACAACGACGTCACAGAGATGCCCAACACTTGAGAACGTTGCAACTGAAGCCTCAGCGGCAGCAATATTCTTAACACTACGGGCACTTCTTTGTCTCACTGGCACGGGAACATTTTGAACTGTGTCTGTGGATTCAAATTTTTCCACTAGACGCTCAATTGTTGATCGTCTAGGACGATTATGACGACCATGACTCCGAATTTCGGTAGTAAATTTTACTAATTTCGATTCGTTGTTGGCTCGTATATCTTTCCATCATGAAATGACGAACCTTACTGAAGAGAAATGTCAAAAGAGCGACAAAAAATATGGCGTCGTTTGCTGTCCCTTTCGCTCTACTTTTGTAGCGTCCCTGTTGAAAAACCCTTTATAAATTCATTTCATAAATTTCTTGCCCAATAACTCATGTATAAAATTAATTGTTAAGATTCGAAATTAAATTAAATATGAAATTCACTTGGCAAATAAGCGTTGAATGCCATTTTGCTATATATATTTACATTTCAATTTCATTAAATAAAATAATGACTCTTAAAAAACAAAATATCACAATATTATTTTTTGATATAAAATATATAAGTATATAGAATAAAAACTAGAAAAATAATAATAATATTTGGATAAACAAAGTATTAAAAGCAACAAAAATTCAATGAGAACTTACTATATTTCATTAATGACACCAGAAAGGCAATAAGAACAGTGTCTATGCCAGGAAAGTCAAAATTAAGTAGCCAATTTGTTAGCCAAATGTTTGAGAAAAATTGAGGAAGTATATTAAATAAACGAATGGATGAAATGTTATAAAAATTACGATAAGCAGTCGTGCTGAAATGAAGAATATACACTAAGTATAAAGAATTTCGTCGTAAACTAAATTTGGGAGCCATTCGGGAGTTGCGATTTGCAGAATTCATAAATCGGATCTTCAAAACTTTAAAACATTACAGATGACGGATAGAAATTGTAATTCAAAGAACAGCGGTTACGTATCATGTCTACTAGGTTTGTAGCAAAGTATTTATTACACAAGCAATACCATGTTCAAGCTTCGAATGAAAAATAGCATAGATATTTTTTTAAATAAAAGAAGTGCCTAAGCATACAGCGAAAACAGCCTAGGATCAACGGTAAGTCCCAAATATTAAAATTCTTTGACGTTTTCGAACAGAAAACATTTTTAGCCACAATTCAGGCGGTCATATGAAAGCAGAAGTAGAAGATCGAGACGAACAGTAACAACATGAAATTTTGAATTTTTGGCATTATGGAGCATGATAATAAATAGAAATGTGAATGCGACAAACTTAAAAACATAACTTAAGTCTTGAAGCTTATAATCAAGTTTTACTTAGAAAAGCTTATTCTCAAAAGCTCGAGGTCCCAATTAATGTCGGATATTAGGTCAATACGACTCTCAGATCCATATGAAAAGCCCACGTCATCCGCAAAAGCAGTTGGATCACCTTTTAAAGGCAATAGGAAAAGCGAATTTATGTACACCAGAAAGAGAATCGGAGTCAGGACAGAGCCTTGGGGTACTCCTAGGTTGAGTACCTTAAGATCGCTCCTTACATCATCAATCCTTACTTTCAAAAATTTTTACTGAGAACTGGGAGAAGTGATATGGGCCTGTAATTGAAAATTTCTAAAGAAGAACCCTTCTTTAATAAAGTTACATCATCAGCACACTTGAGCCCATCTGAAAAAACACCCTCAAACATGCATCCTTTAAAAATGAATGAGAATATATCCATTAAGTAAAAAGTGATTTTTTTAACGAAGCTATTTGAGATACCGTCATTACCAAAAGATTTGGTATTTTTTAGAGTACCAATCACCCTTTGTTTTTTCAAGTGGAGATATAGGCTCAAATCTTAGCAAGAATTTGGTTCAACGAAGCAATCAGTTGACGCACAGATAGATTGGGAAGAACAAGGTTGCAAACTTGAGGCTGTATTCAAAAAAAAGGAGTTAAAGGCATCAGAAATGGCTTGATTATCAGATACAACACAGTCAACGACACGATAAGCAGTTGGTTTTTTAAGTTCAGCACATCGATTTTTTACATATAAAGAGCCTGTTTTCGCACGCGCCGAGATGTTAATGCACCTCAACTGAAAAGACGATTTTTCAATCAAAATTTTTGTCCTTTTTAAGCTGATCTTAGACCCCAACAGAAACTATTCAAAACCCCATACAGTATAAAGGACTTCATCGCTGAATGGATTTGGCTACTAAACCTTAAGAAAGGAAACAGGATCACTTGTGTGCCAACCAATAATATTTGCGAGGAAAGTTTCCTTGTCGAATCTTTTCTCGAAACGAAAGAACCCAAAACAACGAGTTCATGGCAAGTCTTTTTGTAATGACAGATCACAAGAATACGCGTTTTTTCGCAAACAAAATATTTTATAAGAATAATTTTGTGTACGAGTACGTAAAAAACGTTTTACAAACACTCTTTTGTTCTGGTTCTGTTGCATTTTTTAAATAGACCTGAACAATTTCGCTTTTTTTTATCATATTTCTTGAATCTTTGTGACGAGAAATACACGGGATAAGCTCTCGCACTCTGAGAGCTCGTGGAGTCAATATTCTCAGAGTTCCATGACCTCAAGAAAGCCCAAGGAAATAAGTCTCAAGCGGTCGAATCGGAAGATCTTGATCAGTGGCAATGCTCAAAACTAATTGTGCGGCCTGTTGACACCATTGGCATTACTGGCTTAATTTTATGCGTGTTTTTTGTGCTCAGAAGCACAGATCTCGTTTAAGATGGAAGTGTTCCTCGTCGCTAATCATGAATTACGAGCCAAAATCGGCAACTGAGTCTTTGAGGCTTAGGCTGTTTGCATTTCCTAATGGGACATTGAAGGCTCTTTCACAAAATCTTAAGCTAAGCGACGATTTTCTCGTCGGCACGAGCACTTAGACGCCACTTCTATTGTCACGGCTCAGAGTTTGTTGGCGAAGGACAGCCAGAAAATATGATACACTTTGGGTCATCTTCAAGATATCATCACCAGTAAATTTTTCATTTTTATATGTACATACATATCACCAGGATCTTGTAGAAAAGTTATGGCAGAAGGGAATTGTCTTGTTTACTAGGCTTCATGAAAATGGATACCAGATGGTTATCACTCTCCTTGGACTCATTTCTGCCACTGCCGTAAGTGATCAGAAACCGCACATTTTTAAGGTTGTCTTAGGGAATCTTTTGCCATGTCCTGGTTCTCCTGGGTGTGGTCCGTTTCGAATCAAAAATATCATTTGATTGATGATAAAAATTAGAAAACTGGACATTCGTTATATTTTTATATATCAATGTACCCTGATCGTTTTAAATAAATCCTTGTGGAATAAAAATTAAATTTAAAAACATAGTACTTGTATTGTGACTTTGTTGACTCAGTGTAGATAATCGCCTGAAGGTTCATTTTACTTTAGCCAAAAGGCGTTGATGTTTCTTGATAACGATCAGTTACCTCTCATTACTTGCCGCATAATTTTAATCGTTTTGTCTTATTCAATTAATCCTTAATGTTTTGTTTATGCTTCGTGCGAAAAAATATTTTAAATAAAATAATCGTTACGCAGTTTGTTGAGAGCCTAAAAGCAGACTTCACGTTTAGGCTAAAATATGAGTAATTTCATTTTTATCATTTTTCGAGACGCCTTGAATTTAAAAAAAAATTAGTCAAATTAGGAAGGTCCTCATGCACAATTTCAACCACCGTTGTATCACGTACAATACACTTACGACTTACAAGTAGTCCTGACTTCAAATGATCTCGATTGCTCACGAATTTGTCGAGCAACTCTTCCAATTAGACTATTTTTAGTTATTTAGTCCAAGCTTCCTTGCATTCATAATCGTTTGTGCAGAAGGCCATCTTCCCTCTTCCCTGGGGCTTTCTTTTTAAATACATGATCAGCGCTTTATTGGTACGATGATCCGTTGGATTCAGAGATCTATATTTAGTCGAAAGCATATATTGAACTGTCGGAAAAGTCATGACGTATTTTTCTGTTTTTTAAAAAAAATATATTTTTTTACCAGCCACGATGACCTCTTTATGTAAGTTTTGATTGATATTGTCGAGGCTGATGTACTCTAGCCGGATATTGGCTTACGCAGACGACATCGACATTATCAGTAGATCCCTATAAGCCGTACACGAATCCTTCACCCAGATCGAGCGGGCGACAAAAAATCTGGGGCTTCACGTTAGTGAAGGAAAGACAAAGTACAGTACAGGAATCCTTCCGATACCTAAGGTCAATAGTAGAAGCCGATAATAATAAAGAAGAAGAAATACGACGACGACTGCTCGAATCCAACAGAGCCTACAATAGTCGTTCAAGGCTCTTCAAATCCAAAAAAAAAAACTAAACATAATTTCAAAGCTGCTGTTCTGTGTGTTCCTGTGTGTTCCTATTAGTACTCACAACTTGGTGGCTTAGTATAAGGAGGAAGGACAATTCCGGACAAACAAAAATTAAACTCTGTAGACTACGGTGGGCAGTATACCTCATTCGAATGAGCGATGAGGAACCAGTCCGGAAAGTACTTTGAAGCTCTTTTTATGGATGACGACAGCGATGTTGACCATGCTAATGTTGGAGGGATGGCGTAGAGAAGGACTCCTGAAGCTTTTGGGGTGGCGTCAGCTCGCGATCGGGACCCGATCCCGGTTGTCGCGCCGATAATGATCGTCGTACAGTACGGTTTTTACGAATAAAGAAATTTAGAACCTTATAAAAGAAACTCAAAGAAGTTAACTGAAAGCTTATATATCTTTTGATTTACTTCTTTCTTGGAAAACGTAAGAAGGATGGATTTATTAATTGAAACATTTTTGAGCTCACTTTTTTTTTCAATTGTTATGAAGCAAAATGAAACCTTAGAACTGGAAGTTATAAAAGATAAAACCAAACTGGCGAAAAGAAAGCCAATTCGAAACTGTTATGTTTAGTTCCTTAAAAGATCCTGTGCTTAGGATGCTAATTAAGTACTGCAGATGTAGACCCACTTGCCTGACTCCAAGGACACCGGTTCCAACATGATCATCATCAATACAATCATCAGCAACACCCACATAAGAGAATATGAATTAATGTGAGCAGTTAACGACATCAAGTGTGGTAAAACCAGTGTAAACGATTTCAAGCCGGCTTCTTTTTCATCATGTTTAATAAAAACTCTCGAAAGATAACAAGGTCTGCACATAAGCATTAATTTAAAAAATCAAGAACAAGAATACTTTTAGGATACTCACTTAGAACTTAATTCTAGAGGTCTTTGCAGAAATGGACTTAAAGATAGTCACACATGCGGAGGATGGTTATTCTTTTATCAGATGAATTTTTACCAACGAAAAGCAATCCACTGGACAGAACTGTTTTCCTTCACGTGCTGCAGCATACAATAGCTGGAAAACGCGCCATCTGATTCTTGATAAAAAAAACCCACCAATTGGACTTGCGCAATGAAGGATAAGGACAAGCTTGTAGGTATGAAAAAAGTGCATCCACTGTCCGCTTCTGATAGTACAAAAAATTCCTTAAGGTTTTGATTACCCTGCGAGTTTAAAAATATGCTGCCGCAGTTTTTGACTGTTTTAATAAGAAGCTTGTTTTTTTTTAGTTTTGAGGGAAGTCATTAGTATTTGAGATCATATGCAACTTCCTGACAAAAAGTGCGATGACAGACATACAAACAACGAAATGATACTAAACGAGTTCTGTTTTTCCTTCTGAAGCACGGAACCTTAAAAAACGTGGCCAAACCACAATTGCGTTCCATCACTGTATTTGTCAGAGGGCACTCTTCCATTGTAATTAAGATCTTCACAAGATGAACCATACACAAAGATGGCAATGGAAACATCTAACAACTGTAATTGTTTCACCCTACATTACGACCCCTTTTTACGCTGGGCACAGGTTTCTCAATAGCCTCAAAAAGAGCAGAGAGCACGAACTTTTTCACAAAGGAGTTTGTAAAAAAACAGTGAGCGGTTTCAGATATCTCCGACTAGAGCCTGGAGGGACTTTAACTTTAACTTATCTAGCCGAACGCATATATTATTTTTACTTAACATCAAGGGGCAGGTTGGTGATGTGAGCCGACCGAATCACCCCCAAGTGAAAATTTGGAATGGTTAAATCTAATTAGTTTGAAATTCGAACTCATCAAAATCAACAATTTAAAGTGTTAAGTGAGTGTCACCGTTGCTTTAATGGTCGTGTAAGTTAAGGTTTTCATTGCTACATATCAACTTGAAAAATCTGCGATCATATCGATGAACACAAAAATAAAAAAAAATAAAAAGACGAACCCCCCTTTGTCAAGAAAGCAATTTTCTTCACTTATCTAGTCTGAGCCATAAAGTAATTAAGTGTGTCATAAGTTTAAATAAACTTTATATCATGGCGACCAAAAAGAGCATCGTTTTCGTTTACTTACAAAAATTACAAATAAAACTGTTCCTTGTACATCCGCCATACAATCAGAAGAACACAATGGCCAACAAGAATAAGCAGCAAAAAAAAAATAGAATAATAAAAACGAAAACAATGACAATGCAATCGACCCATGAAAGGTAACAAAGCGCTTTGTCGAGTGCTGGCACACGCCCACAAATAGTAAATAAGAATCACCAGATGAATCAACTTGGTGCCTGCTTTCACGAGATAAGCCTAGTCAGTCAAAGTTCCAATAGTAGTCTTATCTGGCTAAGGTTTAATGCTCGGGTCGCTCCATAAAAGAGCTAGAAGAGCGCTCTAATCGAAAAGAAATGATCTCTTGACTGAAAGTAAAATTTATATTTTTGGAAAAAATAGAACGCAAAAATTCACAAGCTTCATGTGGGCTTGCCTACGAGTTTGAGTACAATTGACCTTTAATGAGATACAGTTAATCACAAAAGTATGTACACAGCCTATACTTTTCTCTGCAAGAACCAAAAAAAGCAATTCAAATTAGATTTTGGAAGGCCGACGATAAGTCGATTTTCATAAATGTCGATTTTACTGAGGGGATAACTTTCTTATCAAACTTATTCGGAGACACGTTGCAAGAACAATGACCGCGTGCAATAACCTGACATCTGGGGCCTTACTACCCCAACTACATGCGGATGCCTGTGCGGCAGCGATAATTTCGACACGGCACCATCTTGTAAGTGGCTTTCTACTAGGACGCGACTAACGACCGAAAATTGGAGTTCACGCTCTTAAAGTTTCGGCCTCCGACTTGGAATTTCGGTAGAAAATTTTTATAATTTGCAGACGTTGCTCGTTCGTGTACTTCACCATGATAAAAATTACGAAATGCTAATGACAATTTGATGATTAGTGAAAGGGTGCGAGTCTTTATTGGAAAACCCTGACTTTGTTTTTTTTTGGATAGCTTGCCTGTGATAACCAATGTTTTTTTGCACGCAGCGAAATGTCTGAGGCTTGCATTGTTTACCGGTTTCGCTCGATACCTAATTATGTATTTTGGGAGCACTTCATTTCGGATATTTTTTAAGTTTTCGAACGATAAAAAGAGTTTCTTGCGCGTTGCACTTACGTGGACGTTCACTTCGGGCCTTATTTTCCGTTGTCTCAGTAATTTCATATTTTTAAACGATCTTTCGATCATTAAACGTACTTCTAGCAATTATCTTTTCGATTTTCTGAATGTTTTTTTCTTTCTTTCATATCTCGTGAAAGTTTATACCGTAATTATGCCATAATGAATTAGTTAAAATATTTACAGCCGTGAATTCAGAACAACAAACCCGAAAAAAATCATCGTTAAATTAAAATTTAAAAATCTATTCAGAATGCAATGCCTGTGTACTTACTTTTGTAATGAACTGTAAGTGATGACTTTGAAATTTGATGGTTAATCGAATTTCTCTAGTCTAAAAAACATGTAGATGCTGCTGCTGAATGGTCGCTAACTATTCGGCTTTTTCATATTTATTTCATTCATTCTGCTTGGTGCTTTATTTTGGCACCTTAGCTCGTTCTTAAGGGATTAAAACTACCCTCATAATATTCATTCAGAGATCTCTTTGGATAACGTCGTTTTCTGTATTCCACAGCTCTTCAAAGCGAATACTTAGAATCCTCATTTGCATTCACTGAATTCACAGTATTTTATTCGCGATAAGTTGAAATACAAACAAGTGAAATTTTTGTGGCTTTGGTTGATAGCGTCATCACTTTGCTGTCAGTGTTGAACCTTCGAAGGAGGTCCAATGACATTTTTTGTACAAACTATCATGGCAACTGGATTAGATTTGAAAGCGTGAAAACTCAACCCAGAAGTCAATCGATTTTCGACTGGTTTGCCAATTGATAACCAAACATATCAATTGTTCGTCTTGACACTCAATGGTATAAGGAAAGTTTGCACCCAAGCCCATAAGCCTACAGACGCCGAAAATATCATGAATTGCTCATGAGAAACTTTGCATAAAGATCTCGGATTCAATTGTCTTAGGTATTGAAGCCAAGAGCCTTAGAGCAGCTTTAAATTGAAATTGAATTTAGACTATGGTTCTAGCCAATGGGGCTACGTTCCACACAAGTTGTCGAACACTCGATTTATTCGTATTGTAGACTTAGTTCAATAAATTTTTATTCAGTCGGTTTGGTGGTGTTGCTTGGCCATTACGGAGCTGCTATACCTTGATTTGCCATTACGCAATTACGACTCAGACTCCCAAGGAGAATATTGGTCGAGCTATTTATGATAAAGGGGCCAGAATCAATAAAAAAGTTTTGAAAAAAAATTGTGCTGACTACCAAGCCGGCCCAGTTTTTGACCGCACGTTCCGCGAGCTTCCGACTTAGATCATCCATTGTTAAGCGCTCAGTTTGGCAAGTCGGCGCTTTTAAACTTTCTTCAGGTATTTGCAGACATGATGTGCCAACATCTACCGATATTGATCGCCATTGACTACCTCAACAAGATACTTTTTTGTTAGTCGTTCCGAAGAATTGCCTTATTCTATCACCCTTTTGATCGTGTTTGGCGCAGCGACGGTTTCGTCCTCAGGCTGAGTTTATAATTACCTCGGTGTTTTCTTCGCCTGGCACGTTTGCAAGGATTGTTACTAGGTATGTCCTTTTCTGGGCGAATGATACATGGATTCTGAGGGCCGCAGAAGCAAGGGAATATTTTAAAAATATTCATCATTGTCTCCCCAACATTGATGGCTCGTCTGAGACATCTTCAGCCACAGCGGTCTCTCTTGTCGCTGATATTCCCGATATTGAGTTATTTATAATTTATATATAATTTAGTTGCGAGAAGAAAAGGTGAAGGTTAAAAAACTCCTCATTATAATAAAAAAACAAAAAACAGTAGTTACAAACTAAACGACTTAACCTAAATTAGCCTAATTGTTAGCTTCTACCCAATCTAGCCACCAGTATTTATTTAAAATTTGATCTATTGTCATTATTAATATCTCTATCAGGTACGCTCATGCAGTATTTCCAAATATTGGTTTCATCGCTTGAGTGTGCAGGCACATGGAGGACATTACTCGAGTCTGAAAGATAGCCATATGCATCCAGATAAAGAAATGCTTCAGGTGGTATATGTCCACTTATCAATGAATTTCTAAAATACCCAGGGTTAGGATAAAATAAACCCGATATGAGTTCATTCTCAATAACATTACTCGACCACGCAAAATGATTTCTCGCAAGGTCTAGAATGGCATTGTCAATTCTAGACACGCCTGAAGCATCCAATAGTCTTTTGTTGGAGACGTAATGCCGAAAGTCGGAATGAGTGCTTCTGTACATTCCCGTGCATGCTCGTAGACATTTCCTCTCAAAAATTCTGTACTTCTCCATATAAGATGAGATGGGCTTATGTTCCACCACACTGGACTCGCATAAGTCAAAATTGGACGAACAAAAATAGTTGGAATAAAAAAGTTTCTTCAGCGACAAAAATGCTGCCCTTGCTTTTTTTAATTAGATATTAACATGATGAATTTATCTACATAAGTAAACTCGAAAATACCTCACAACAGTTTTTGATTCGATTCGAAGGCCATTTGAAGATGTTATAACCAAATTTCTCCAATTGCGTCGCAAGTCTGAATTGCCTTGTCCTACTGGGGTGCGGAACAGTATGGTTTCGCATTTAGAATTGTTTATTTTTAGTTTCCAATCCTCACAGAATTTTTCGAGGGTCTCAAACTTCAGTTGGAGTTCGTTTTTAATTTCCCAAATTTT
Organism: Orthonevra nobilis; assembly: GCA_963555765.1. Lineage (NCBI taxonomy): Eukaryota > Metazoa > Arthropoda > Insecta > Diptera > Syrphidae > Orthonevra > Orthonevra nobilis. Next base: position 100,629,704 of record OY743225.1, on the reverse strand, counting down.
GGAACCATAAGCATACAGAATGACGTCGTCGGCAAATGCTATTGAGCCATCCACGTCCCTCAGCATTTTAGAAACGTAAATATTAAAGAGTATTGGTGTGGATACTGTGCCTTGTAGCAGACCATTAATGGCATCAAACATTTTTTCAGTCTTGTACTTTCTATCTGTTAGCCGTGTCAAAGGCTTTCTCGGTATCCACTATACAGGCACCTGTACTTTTTTTTTCATTAAGGTTCCAGTTTATATCAGATACTAGTTTTGTAACAGCGTGCACTGTCGAGTGATTTCTTTTAAATCCAAATTGACTTGATGGCGTATAATGCATGGAACGTGTGCGCAACAATTAATGTCGCCCCAAAATTACTGATGAATTATTACGCGAAAAAAATAGTCACAGCTCACGAGTATTTCATGATTTTTAGAAGCACGATTTTCTACGGCTGTTTGTCTTGTAAATTTAAAAAGTAAACTCACAGTTGTTTTCTTTTGCAAAAGTTTTTACCTCAAAAAATGTGATTTTGTAAGCAAGTTCTAATTTATGTATTTCCCGCCTCCTGTTGAATGTTGAAAACGAGGTATTTTTTCAATTTTCTGCCCACAACTCTGTGAGCTTTAATACCTCCTCCCACTTGGTGTATTTTCAGAAAAATCAAGAAAAGAACACTGCATCTAAGAACACTTGTCTTATCGTACACATTCGCCCAGTGTTTTTGTTTTTTGTGCTTTTCCCTTTCCACAGATGTTTTGTTTTTTTTCTCTCTCTCTCTAGCTTTCTTACTGATAACAAGGAACATAGTCTACACAAGTCTTATCTGACAATCGAAATTTTAATATAAATTTAAGAATGTACTATGCCTGGGGTTTAGTTCGGTTTGGTTGTTGTGGCTTGTCCCGTCCAACGGCAAGCATTTCCGAGAAATTCAAAAACGCGTGGAATGTCGTAAACGATTTAATTTTCTACGGTCTTCTTAAAGTTTCCGTATTAGTTTGAACTAATAAATAAAAAAAAATCGTAAATACTAAAGTGTAGATAAATTCTTTGGCATAGCATTTCAAGGATTATAATGTTGTAAGAATGGTAAGTGAACCTTGGAGATGTTGTTCCCAAAAATTAAGAAAATAACACCGACACGGTCATATTAAGTGAAGTGGTTAAAGCCGGTACTTAGTTAAATGACATCCTGTAATCTTAAAATAAATACAAAGGTTGTTATCATCGCAAGACAATGTGTAAGGGGGCTTTTGCACTTTCGAATCTGTATGTTGCTAAGCACAAGAAGATTGTTAGAGGAATGATATTTTTAGATAAAACCAAGTGCTCATTGCTCAAGCAATCTAGTTCAATTTGACTTTAGCTGTAATCTTACCAGAACCAACTCATTGAAGCTTGTTTTACGCAGTGCTTCGGAACAAGGTTAAGTGTTGTTAGTTCCTTCAAATTGAATAATTAATTTATTCATGTTTATTGTGAGAGTTCGTCAAGGCTTATATTGGATTTAAATACATCTCGTTAAAATTGGCAAAAAGACGCTAGCTTCGAGATACAAGTTCAATGTGGACGCTCTTATCTATGCTTGGTACTTGTTTCTATCTTATTATTTGAGGCTTATATTGATGCTCAGTCAAACATCAGTGGCGTTGTGGATAAATTGCCAAAATGGTGAGCGTTAGTCGTGAAAAGGGAGCCCCAGACGTTAAGAGCAATCGACAAGGGGTTTTCTCACAAGTCTTTTTAAAGCCACTTAGGCCCAGTTTTTCAGTGCTGAAGTAACTCTGAGTTAATTTTACTCGTAGTTAATCCCGAGTTAACCCCAGAAACGTGTTTTTCAGTAAAGAGTTAACCCCGAGTTAGCTCCGGATTAAATGAGCAGATGTTTTTTCGACAGATACTGAAAAAGCAACTGAAGAGATTGGCTGCGTTCAGAATTCTAGGGACTAAAATTTCAGTCAAAACCTAGAATATTGAACGAGAAAACTGACTGCAAATGCAGTTGACAGTTTCATATGTCAAACAAATTATTTTTGGAGATTTACTTTCAATTTGTACATGGAATAAGTTTGTTTCGTGAATTGTGTATTATTTTTAATTTGTACTAGTAATTTATTAGTTTAAATTTTGTGTTTTGAATAAAACAAATAAAATGAGCGACACGGAAGAAGAAATTTTATGTGAGTTGAATTGTGTGCACATGTGCCAAGACAGTGATTTTTTTTTTAACATCAGTAGGTCAAGTTTCGTTAATCGTTGTAAATAAGTTGCAGAGCCCATCGTTTATTTTGCGAAATTCTGCAATGTATGGATTAATTGAACGGCCAACTAGAAATCGCAGCTACTTTGAGAAAGAAATTCCTGCGTAGTCACTGGTAGAATTTCGTGTCCACTTCAGGATGAGTCGGGCTTGATTTTTATTTATTACAAAAGTACTCTCTTGTGATCCCATTTCGACTTAGATTTTTAAATCCTTATTTTACGTTATTAATTCATTTTAAAATAATACATTACCACTTTCATAATTCATTAACTTCAACCGATTAGTAAACGATTTCAAAATTAACAGCTGACTTTTGACGTTTCATCAATCAACTGCAAAAAGCAGTCACATATTTTTAACTGCAAATCCAGTCCACTTCCTCACCATATGTCGACTAGCTTTGCCGTCAAATTCACGGGCTCTCGACCAATCAGAGCCCGTGACTAGCTAGTGCCTGAACGCTGCCATTGTTTTCATTCCTTTTTGTGTGAACATTTTGTCAAAGAATTTGCTCTGAATTCAGAGTATAATTCAGACCTGAGCGATGTGGAATTGTTTGATATAAATGACAATTGACAATGCTTGTTTACATTTCTTGCGACAATTGTTGCAACATAAGGTTTGTGTGCATCCGTCCTTGGTTGTGTAAATTTGCGGTCTGTGTTAATCCTTTGCCATAAAGCCTGCATAAAAATTTCCTTATACTTATATCAGTCCATAAAAAAAAACTTCCTGGAAAAAAAAGCGGACATGATCTGTTTTTCATTGAATAGCACAGGTCCACATTTGCGGGTTTATTAAAGTACATATTATTACTAAGAAAATTGTATGAACATTAAAAGTTATGAATGAATTATTTCGTTTTTATTTTATTTTTGAATTCGCCTGTTTTGTCAAGTAGCAATTGATCTGTCAGAATGGACTGATGTCGATAGTTTTTTTGACAACGAAATCGATAACATGGAGTCGAACTTTACCCCGCACTGAAAAACTGTGAGATCGGTTAATTCGGGATTAATTTTATTCCGGAGTTAGCTAACACTGAGTTAACTCAGCACTGAAAAACTGGACCTTAAATTGCTTACCAAAAGGACTAACAACGACTGATGAAAATTACTGTCAAAAGCAATCAAGCGTCTGTAACGGATCAAGTTCATGTAGGCTTATTAGAATGACAGCCATAATCACAAAAAACAAAATCCTGTTCATTGAACTTGCTTCTGTGGGCATGGATCTGACCAGAGCCTCATTGCATTCATTTTCACAAGACTACTATAGAAATGCTTCTTTATTACTGAGGTCGAAGCTGAGCGCATCGCCTCATAGGATGTTGGTTGATAAGTACTTAAAGATGGTTCAAAAGTAATGCCATAATATAATGCATAAATAATTGATGTCTCCAGCAGTAAGTGCTGGTCGATTTTGACATATTCAAAACGTCATGAACCGTGTTTAAGATATGTGGTAACAAACTGTTTCGACACATTAGAGACTTTGATTTGGCGTTACATATTTTTGTTTGTGTGAAAATGTCTGATTTTGTGCCGATTGTCATTTGCGGTATGAGTTGATTTTCTGCTTTCATTAGAAGAAATCAGCGGCTGAAGCTCATCGAGAACTCCAAAATGTCTACGAAGATGCTGTTCTTAGTGATTGGTGCTGACCGTTCGCGTAAAGGCAGGCCAAAGTCTTTCGATAACGCTGATTTGGATGCATTGCCCGATGTCAAATGCAAGAACAGCTTGATTCAGCATGCGCCGGGAATGATTCAAAAACAAGGAAATTGAGTTTCTTATGATTTTAAGCCAAGGGACGCTGAGAGTCGATCTTTACCAGTGAACAACTGCTCCAGCGGCAAAAATGAATGGGTTTTCTCATCGTCGGCTCGGTCGAAACTCCTTCCCAACCCACCATATTTCCTAGATCTTGTACCAATCGATTATAACTTATTCCTTTCGATGGCAAATGGTCTGACTGATCAGCAGTTTCGATCATAGTAAGACGTCGAAAAATGAAAAAATGAGAATTGATTGACAATAAACCTTGTCACACAACTAAGAAAAAAAATATGTTTATGTTAATTTCACTAATTTTAACGAATTTCGTTATCGTTTTCCTAGTCGTTGTGGCCGAACGTCTCGTATAATCTTGGTCCAAATAAGATGCCCCGCTTACCACAATCAAACCACAACCTGTGCAAGTATTTGGAATGGAAATAACAAACTATGGGATCAGGGCCACATACTGTATACCCAATGATAGTCGTATTTTACCCTTCTATTCTTTCGTCTCTTATCAAGCTAAGGATCTTAAATTATTTAAGTTTTATTCACTGCATGCTGATTCTGATTATTTCCAAAGCCCTTTATTGCAAACAATCTTTACATCTCTTTTTACTTCTTTTTTTTAAGGTTTGAAAATCCTTTTAAGAATCACATATCCTCCACACCAGCTGGTTTCCCCTTGTTCAGTGGTGAATTTTCTAAATAGTGGACCTAGGACCTCGCCCTTTAATGAGTTGTCGTTCTAATATTTCATATCATCCAGTACGGACACTCTAGACCTCGCCTTTATTAATAAACCGATAACAAATAATGAATGTGATCTTATAACGTCGAAAGTTGACTTGAGGTATGATCCATTTTTCCAAACTTCCTCTGCATCGGGACCATTGTGATGCACGAAAACGACGACTAAAATTATTAGTGTCACAAAATGTTATGGAGCGAAAAATGCTTTCAATTTCACAATACCACGGCAGAAAAACAATCTTTCTTCCAGCTCTCTCCAACCATCCTTTTCTAGTTCAATTATTGAATATTACATCATGCTGGAATCAAATATCGTCCAAGGGGCACTAGATGGCTTCAAGCTTGAAATACATAATAAAAAGTTAAAGTTGGTGTGCCTCAGGGTTATGTTTTGTCTCCGACTCTCTTTTTAAGTCTCTAATGGTAGTAACCCCAGATTTTTATCTTCATTCTTAGACTTACTTTTATAATCCTTGGTTTCGAAAATGGAAGAGCGCAGTTTGTTAAACTAATTGCATTCAATTGTCAACCGTATAGTCTTAACTTTAATTGATTTCAATAACTTAAGAAAAACATTGCAGTCTACTGTCTCTTAACTGAAATATGAATTTTCATTTTACAAGAAAGGCTGCCATTTGGAGAGCTTGTACTACTTGAAAGATTAAACTTTAAGATGACTTCTTACCAGGTTCCATACTCGTAGTATGTCATCCTAACTAAAATAATGCACGAACTACCTGGTGCAACTTCTTATCAAATGTCAAAAATGACAGCACAATTGACAGTTATTCATGTTGGAATATTTTTCAGTCAACGAAGAATAAAAGTCTCGTATTCATTTACGACAAATCGAGAGTTAGCTTTGCAAACACCTTTGACAGAATGTGTCTATCATTTGTAGCCTCGTTCCATTGTCCGCTAGTTAATGCTGTTCCGTCTTTTTACAAACCATAAATTCTAGCTAAAAATTCTTATCTACTGCAAACCCTCACAATTTCTGTTTTTATAAAAACACATTCACACATTAGCCTTGGCCAAACAAAACACGCCTTTTCAAGGAGTGTTTCCAACTAGACTCAAGTAACACCTGTTCACAATCTTTAGCCTAGAATAAAATCTAGCGTTTGTACAATCTTCCGGCTGGCCACGCTGCCTCGTAAACTTGACCGCTAAAAAAACTTTTCTACCCCGGTCTTTGCGCGATTCTTTACCGCTAAAACACACGGCGAGTCTATATCAATCACGCCATCAGCTCGGTTGAATGGTTTTCGTTTTATTATTAGACTCAATGACAGGTCGGCTGCAGGCATCGGGCCAACTGACAGTCGCCGCTAGGTGTTTAGCTTGTGTCGTTTTTGTCTCGACTTCGGAAGTCATTACATCTAGCGTTTTGCGGAACTCGAAAGCTCAAAATAGCACCGCGAATTATTACGTTTTAATGTATTAATCAAGATCTGTTGTACAGTTAAGCATTACGTGGTCATTGTTGTGTTTTTTTTTATTGCAACTCGTACGTTCTGATGATGACAAGTGCTATATTATTTTTTTTTTAATTAACTTTACATGTTTCGTCTGAAGAAATATTGTGTACGCCTTTTTTTATGACAAGTTCAATGGCAGTGCCGGTGACAGTTCGTGAATGAGTGTGTATTAGAGGACTGTAGCCCCATGGAATGTATCCGTTTCCATTCATCTGGTGGCGCTCTCGTCCAGGTCGAGGGACTCTTATTACCTATTTCCGAGTAGTAATGGCTTTTTGCAATTAACAAGATAGACAGTTTTATTGCTGTGAGTTGATATGCCAACAAACATTTTATTGCTTGTTGTTTTGCGTATACGTTTTAATTAGGGACTAAAGTGTTTAAGCTAAGCTCACTTTGAAAAATACATAAATAAAATAGAAAACAAACAAGAGTAGGTGAGAAAAGCTTTTATTAAATTAACATTTATATTTAGTGTTGCCATCTTTGGCTTCAATTACCGCTGTTATTCTTTTTGTCAACGATGTTTTAAGCATAAGGCATTAGGCTGCCCATGTTTTGTTCCACTCGTGCTCGAAGATAACTCTAAACGACTCCGTTGATGTCTTCGAGTGCTTTTGGATACTTTGACGAGATTTGTAGACTGCGCTGGTACCGGCTGAGTTAAGGATTTTTAGCTGGATTCCTATGTGGTTCTTATCGCGATCTTAATTGGTTTTCCAAAACCAGTTTTTTTTTTTAGATTATGTGCCAGTTTCAGAGCTTAATTTCAAAATATAATTTTCTTCCGCATATCGTGGGTTTATCGAAATATATCGAAACATTTTTGAAAACATCGAATTTAATTTCCCCCATTTTAATTTAAAAAAAAACACAATCTTAAATTGGAGCTCAAATTTCAGTCAGATGATAGAGTATAAAAAACTAACTGAGCAAAGTAATTGGGAAGCAGAAAAAGGCTTCTTGTTTGACGAAAAATCCACTTCATTTATTGATTCAAGGCTAGAGCTAGTGGGTTAGGTCAAGACAAGACAAAAAGCGTGTTGGAGGGGCTCCATCTACCCCCATTTAGAGGGAGGGAGAGGCAATTTTCTAAAAAATTTACATAATTTTAAAATTCAACGAAATCCCATTCTGTAATTAAGTGTTCAACTCAACGTTTTCCTTTAGTGATTTTTGAGAAATCACATTTAAATTAAAAAAACGTGAAAATAAATATTTAACTTTTTTTCTTTAAATTGTTTTTTTACAAAATTTTGCACTGTTCTAATTGTTAACAACTTTTTTTTTACTCAAATCATAAAATCCTTGTGTCAGAAAGTGTTTTGAAAAATTAAAAAAACAAACTAAATGTACTTTCATAGAAAAACACTTTTTTTGAGACGATTGGATATTCAGGATAAGTATGCCCATATCGCAATGCGGCGTTCGGGCGATCTCGCTCTGACACAAAGAATAGAAACAACGTACGCACTTAGATTGAAGGGGCAAATCACAATGTGGCGCTCGCGCGGTCACGTGTTTGACAGACTTTCTCCCAACTTACGGGAAACACTGTCACAAACTATGAACTCAAAAGTTATAACACACAATGTGACTTCATGACGGTCGCACGTTGTGAGGTTAGGAATATGGCCGAATAATATTCTGTTCCCTCAAATTCGTAGGGCACGATTTCGCAGTAATTATAAGAGAAGAAATGTTCTCCTATTAGTTGATTGGTAAGACTAGAAAACACAAATATAATGTAGATTCTGCAGCCAAGCGAAACCTATTGTTAAAATCGGATAAGTCCAAGGTATTTAGCTATCAAACGCGCCACCAAAGTAGAGAGTTGCTCTACTTCGACGTTGAGGTCGGGTTTACGATATTAACGATCAAACGCCAACCAAATGCGCGAGTTCACATTAAATGTAGCCACAAAAGATCTCATTGTTTCTACTCAATCTGTAAAAGAGCGAGGGCGAGAGCACCGCATTGTATTTCTACTTTGAAACGAAATGTAACACCGGGCATTTGATCGTTAATATCGTAAGTTCGAGCTCAACGCCCGAGTAGTCCTACATCCTACATCCAATGGCAAGCAAAAGATTTTAAGAGTAAAACAAGGTCTAGAAGTTACAAAAATGCTCTGAAGAGAGACATTGCATGGAATAAAATACGCGAGGAGCTTGATAGAACAGATACGTTATGATGTTGGTTAATACAGCTCATAACCCATTCTCTTGGTATATCTTGGGCTATAACAATATTAACATATTTCGTTTTTTTTTTTTAGCAAAGTTTGTACGTATGCAAAATTATTACTTTGATGTGCTAAAAATTATCCTTCGATGAAGCTTCTCATAGAATAGTAATGTTCGATTTATTTATAATTTAAAATACTTTATTGCTTGACAAAAATGCTTAAAACTAGCTTAAATAACTGTACTTATTATAATTAATTTATTTACTTACTGACCCTATTTGGGCGCTTTAAGCTTAGCCTTATTCTTATGTTTTATCTTTCGACGTAATCGGGCTTTATGTGATATTTAAAAAAAGAACCGTAAAAAATATATCTTTTACGAGCTAAGACAAAATATACAAGAAAACTTTGTAAATTAATAATTGTGAAAGGCTTAAGCTAATATCACTTTAATGAGCGAAGTAGGTTGAGAAAACATGCATTGCAGTCTTTTCTGTAACTTGTTGAATAACCATTTTTTATTTGGTTTTCGGAATTAAACTCTGTAGGCTTTTAAAATTTTTCTTTCAAGAGATCCAATTACGTTAGCATCTTAGGCTACATGACAAACCAAGTGCTAAAGCCGTATGTTATGATCGGTCTGATTAATGTCTTATTCAATAATAACTTGGTACTTTGTGACAGCAGTTTAAAAGTTAAGCATACCTTAAGACTTTGTCTATGTTTTTAGGCTTTCAAGAACAGGTAAGCAGAGCATTTTACCTTCCTTCACAGCTTGTCGATGTCCTTTTCCATAAGTGTTTCTAAAACACGTAAATTCACAATTTTGTTATCTTTGTTTTTAGGCCAAAAGAGCTAAGTTAGAAAATCAAAGTAGGTGTTGAATTTTTGACTTTATTAAAGGCTGTATGAGTGCTGATATTACTTGCTAGGACTATGGTGTCATCGGCACATAAAATAACCTCCGATTAGTTTGCCATCGGATCACTAATAGGAAAGTTTCGAAAAAATATATTGAAAAGCTTGGGTCGGAGAATAGAACCTTGGGGAATACAGTCAACTAGAATCGAAGGCACGTCTATAGATGTAAAATAGAAAGATCCATTTAATGTTTCTCCTTCGAGTTTGGATACTATTCACGAACACCTCTATCAAGCTCGTCTCAAAAGTTAAGATGAATGTTTCTTCTTATATTTGACTATATTCAATTCATGATTCCATCCCCAAATTGAAGGGAATGGAATAATTTCTCTTCGATAGTGGAATCATCGCCATGCTTGACTCTGTCGTCCATTGCAATTGTGAGTGCAATTTAAACTTATGATTCCTTCACTTGAGAAGAAATGCTTTCCTGCGAGTTCCAAAGATTCGAGATTCAATGGATTCGTTTGCTTTGGGATTAGATTGACAGTCAATAAAGGTGACGCAATCATTGTAGAATCTGGTTATTATTTGCTGCAGTAATAGAGCTACAGGTCTCTGGGAGGTACTAGTACCCGATTACAACTGAAAGGGTCAAAGAGAATGACTATATCTAACCATTTAAGGCTTCCATAGAAAATTTCACATAAAAATTCCTGGAAGATAAGATTGAGATAAGCATTTAGCCACTCAGCAATCTCCATAGCACGTCCGTAGTAGCCAAGGCTAAAAGGCTAATGCTTCATAAACAGGCACAAAAAAATAATTACTTTTTGTGAGCCGAGGTGGACATTTGAGGAATACCTATTCTCATCCATAGCATTCCTGAAAATCCACTGTACCACTTTTGAGAAAGACATAATGTTCTCCTATTGATTTTAAATGACAGCTCTTGTTTAGTGATGAAAAAGATATACCCGTACTAAAACCAACGCCGAGAGCAGCTTCAAAAACAATACTACTACCACTCAAACAGCTTTCCCTCTCAAAAGATGGCTAAGCATAACTTAAGTCAAAGTCATCGATTAATTTAAGTCATGCTCCATCTAACTTTCAGATAGCGACTGATTCTAAGCACGTAGCTATTTGTCTCACTGCTAGTTTTTTCGTCATTAAATCGTGATCCATAGTTCGTCTAAACACTCATATCTCTCCAATCAAGTCTTCCTCAGTCGCAGGATGTAATCACATTAAAACAGTCACTAACGTTGACATATAATCCACTTCTAAACAAAGCGATAAAATATTTATCGATCTATGTTTATCATATTCATTTGATGTCGCATTTTGCGTATTTAATTAGAATACCGACTAGTTAGTTTTTTTTTCTAGATTCAAAACATGTTTTTAGGCGACGTGATTGGAGCTGTTTATTTTTTTTTAAATTCTTTCTGCGTCGACAATCGGAAGAGTTCGCAAGCAAAAGTCTACCGCCTAGAGAACTATATTCAACAAATCTGGAAGTAGAACTGAATACAAATTGAGTTTTTTTTAAAAAAGGCTTGTCATAAAGTAATCACGCAGCAAAAACAAAATAAATCCAAAATCCAAAGAGGAAATGTTTTATTACATGGAATAGTTATAATTTCTGCGCTCTGTGCGTTGACGCATAAGCAAGGATGACAACTTCCTACCACAGTCTACATTTAGAACTTGTTTGCATGCTGATCTGTTTTCGGATTCGATACAAAAAAATTAAAACAGGAAAACGAGCATTCGGAATAAATGTCATAATTCTGCTGTGAAGGTCATGACTCTGATGGATTAAAGAACTGACACTTTTAGGTTGGGTGGTGGCAGTTTAAGGTCCATTTTGATACTTACTTGTTAGTCACATAACTATGGCTTTTTTACAATTACATAGAAGTTCAAGACTTGGATTAAATATAAAATTTTCTCGCATTACAGTCCCACAGTAAAAGAAGAAGGAGAACTTTGGTGTCACGGTGCGACTCCATCCTTGGAAGTGCTGTATTTCGACATGCAAGATATTTCTAATAATAAAACTTGAGGCAAAAATTATGTTTCCTAGTTTGTAATGTTTAAAGAACAGTATTCTCTGCTCTAGGTATACTTTTCTGCTAGTTCTACACATCCAAATTATGCGCGCCAATTTTTCCGTGATCCAGATTCCTTTTCACACTCGTACAGCTGCCTTGCATTGCATTTCCCTATTCTTCTCTCTGCAAAATCATTTCGTAAGCCCTTTCAAATGTCTTTTTATTCCATGCCCTTTTTGAGTGAATTGAAAATAGCACTTCTCCTGCCTGATCCCAAAAACAGCAAACCACAGTTTGTGAACCATTGTGAAACCCGAAAACTTATTTATGACCAGTGAAACTACTCTCTGCATCTTTCTGGTGGAAGGAAGATTTTACCTGCTTTCGGAATCGATGAATATTTTCTTCATTCCATTCGAAACTACCTTAATCTGAGTGGTGTGCCTCAGGGCTCCGTTTTGTCGCTGATTCTATTAATGTATGATCTTTTGTATGCTCCAACTAATCTGATCCACTTTTTCAATGTAAATTTTAAAATTCACGTCCCTAATTTTTGGTTGTGGATCTTGCAGTTAGTGACCGACATTTTCAAAGCCGATGGCGGCTCTTAGCCTAGGGAGTTCGCCAGCTTTCACGTTTCCGGCTATAACGTATGACCTAGCACCTTACAGTACAAAACAGGTCTTTCATTTCGAGTCGAACAATCAAGTTTATGAAATTCTAATGAGGTACGTGAATACAAATTTTGGCACATCTGGAGCTTTAAAAATCCAAGACAAGTAGTTTGGTTTGGATTTCGGTTTAGAAACGCATTGGTTAAAACTTTTTTTAGAAATGATGCTGATGCAAATGTTTCAAAGACGGGACTTTTCGAAGACTGTTTGATATATTTTTTCGGGGTGTGTGATTTTTGAAAATGTAGCACAAAGAGCCGACGAGATTTTGCAATTTGTTTTGGATTTTTTTTAAAGTTCCGTGTCTCAAAAGGAAAAACGGTTGCCTTTAATGATGACTTCGTTTTCCGTCTGTCTGACATCACCTCTTTTCTTAGAAACGCGTGGATTTATCAAGTTGAAATTAAAAACAAATGCTTACGTTTGCATTTCTTTAACCCTGTAAATCAAGCTTTCACATCCATGCAGTTAATACGTCTGTCTATGCCGCATACATGTTTTTGTACTAAAAACTTGAAGGGTACTATACATCAAGAGTGATGGAGGAACGTCCAAATTTTTACAAAACCTTAATTGCGCGACTCGTATTTGGCTGTTTTTTTTTTGAGCTGTTGAAGATTAAATTTTTACCAATTCTTAATCATACTCCATGAAATTGAATTATCAACAGAAAGACGATTTATGAGCAGACCCGAGAAGACGTTTATCAGATTTAATATTCGTGATTTAATTTAATGTAGTCCGCTTAAGGGCTTTTTCTTAGATAGCTAAGTTATTTTTTTTATCGCAACTACAAAGAAACAAAACTTCAGGTGAATTGACGGGGAACGAATTTCCGAAGCGAAACGGAAATCAACCTGTTGATATAAGAATAAAATTTTAGTCAAGTGTAGCGCCCTTAAATCAAAAACATTTTATTGAAAACAAATCAGAACTAAATACTCTGCGTTAAGAAAGGTATACTGCGTAAGAAAGGTATACTGACAGGACATTGCCCCAAAAGCTTTAAACTACCAGGGTAACATCATTGTTAAGAGGAAATAGTACCGAGCCACTTGTTGTCTATTGCATAATCAACAAATTATAACAACTAATTTGTTCTTGTAATCCACTCTTTCTGTTGCACAAACTTCTTTCAAATTTGTAGTTCAGAGGAAAACAAAATTGTTAGGAAACCTTATTTACTACGATGCCATATTTTTTTATTCAATTCTTTAACAGAAATGACTTGAATTGAAGTTAAAATTGTTTAGTCCATAATCTACTACATTCTTTCTCTTATATTATATCTTTATAATGTTTGAGCTAATTTTCGAAACTTCCCATCCAGATGCAAAAATTCTTTCACCAATATTTACAATGGACCCTCAGAATGAACTTAGGCTATAAATTATCCCATTCAAATAAAAGGTCATTTCGTGGCGACCAATTGTATGCAACAAAGTCGATGAAAGAACGATCAAGCGAATGTGTTTTCTGCGAACGCTGGCTTAACGGTAAGAGATAAATGATAGTTTTCTAAAGAAAATATGTAGAACTCAAAAAGTTCTATTAAAAAGTCCGCAATGACATATCTCTATACGTAAAGGTTAAAACACAAGCTGTAAGAATATGCCTTAAAAATGTATCAAGGAAATTTTATGAAAATAAAAAATTGGCTTTAAAACAACATAGAACGCTTTGATGTCAGTGGACGGCGAAGAGCCTTTTTGAATGGCAGACCAAGTCGTCACCGGCGTCTGGTTTGTAATATTTTCATAAGCGTGGTCCTCTGAGTTATCCACTTCTTCAGTTGTGGGCCGCTGAAAGTTAGTTAGTTAGAAATACATAACTCAGAAGAATGCACATTTTTATTCCAATAACTGCTCTTCATTGTGGTACGCGTAAGTGTCTAAAACATGGCAACTATTCGTTAGTATTCCAATGGTATTTCCAATAAATCTGCAAGTTGAGGGTATCTCCTATAACGTCTAGCTTCAGTGGTTAGGATTCTTAAAATTAGTGTAATGTAATTTGGTGGTTCCCCATTTTTAACATATGGTATGCTGATTCAAATTCGTTCGATGAACCTAATCTTAGACAAAATCATTCAAGAGACCTCGATTGTATCGAAATAAACCGCGTGGAGTACAAATTTTAGATCGATTTTTTTCGAATATATTCTATAATATCGTACTAACGTAAACCTTAGCAAAAATTGTTCGTTTACAAATTTTGTATAATAGTTAAATTACAATTAACGATATCGCTTTGTGCAACGGAAAATTAAAAATTCTTTCCATTATAGAAAAATCAGTTTTAGAATTAAGGTGCATGACCATTTAAGAGCACTATCGCTGGTAAACTCTCGAGAGTAGCTCTCAGGAGGAGCGATTTTACTCTCGGGTGTCTTATGCGAGCATTTTATGAGCAAACTCTCGGTGAAAACTCTCAGACCCGTGTCCACATAGTTTATTTTTGTGACAGTGATCCGTTGGCATTTTTAAAAGCAACATTATGACATCTTACAAGCAAAAAGTTGCAACAGCTTTTGTGGTAAGCATAATTCAAAAAAGAAGAAACCTCAAAAATTCATGAAGCTTAGGCTGTGGTAAAGAAGTGAGGCAGAGTTTATGTATACATAATTAAATCAGTTGATGCCAATCTCCAGATCCAGAAATTGAAGCTGCTTTGAAAATGATGATGTTCAGGCATTGATTGCATCTTCGTTTAAAATACGGAAGCTTTGCAAAAATCATATCGCTAGCCCCGTTATTCCCGGGCAAAATAATCTCAAAATTGTTTATGCTTTATGCTATATTTACTTTTCCTGGTTGGAGATGGCCGAAGAATATAAAAGCCGTGTGAATACAAAACACACACATTATATCACCGATCTGGAATTACTTTCTGTTAGAAACATGCCAGTCCCGTGCTGTTTTGTAGCTGATGTTGCTGTTGTTTTTACAATTTTGCATTAAAGTCTTATCCGTTTCGTTATCAACTATCACCAAACCGTATTTTTTACTACCTTTTAAGTAGAGCACGAAGAATAGCACAATTTAGAAAATTCATATGTTTGAATTGAGGCTTGAGTAAAAATGCACAACTACAATGTCTCCCAAAAGTATGTAAGGGACGAATTAAAAAATAACGTCATAACCCCTGTTGGCGAAGTTTCATGACAAACTAGCATCTTTAATAAAATTATTACTGGTTTATCAAATTTTGAATCTTTCTTTAAATTTAATTTTCAGTGCATGAAATTTTTTCTGCAAATTCTTTCAACAAAACATTTAATCAATTAATTCCTTGGTCTCGTCACATATCCAGAATTTCGATATTTCTCGCCGAGAACTACTCGCAAAATACGAACAAAGTTGATATTGTCCGAGAGTGGTTCACACATGTGTCCATTAGCGAGACACTCTCATAAAGTCCAACTCCCTACAGTTTTCTGTGAACTCTCCACGAGCTGCTCTCAACACTGTGTCCACTCACGAAACTACTCTCGAGAGTAGCCCGAGAGCTCAAGTGGAAATGCACCTTTAAGATGATTTGAACCACAAACATCGAACATTTTCACAAGTTTTGATTGATTTACAATTTTTTTTCACAATTTATAAATTTCTTCTTGTTTTTGGAAAATTCTTAAGGTCTTTGACTTCTTCTTGCTATGCAAACTGATTAACGTCTTCAAATCTATTTGCTTATGCCATGGAATCTTACAAAGTGCCTTTGAGTTAAAATAATTAGCACTATTTGAAAAAAATTCAGTTAATTGAAAATAATCTTAGTCTTAACATATTTTGCGTGTCAAATTCAATAACAAACAGGCGCTTAATAACTTTACTCCGCACCTGAACTCACGTTATTCAATATTCTGGTGCTTTTGTTTCACACCACTTAATACAGTAAATATTGACAGTATTCATAAACTTTGCAACCCTGAACTTGAATTTAATTCCGATTAATTATTATTTTCATTGATTGATGTGTGTATGCTTAAAATATCGATACAACATCAAAAACGATAAAAAATCGACCGACCTGAACTCTCCAGTTTGATGAGGTACACTTGAGTTACATTTTCGGTTTTTCTTTTCTTCTCCAACTTTCTACACTGTTTACTAGAAGCGATTCGGAGCTTAAAAGAAAAAGTTGACAAATGTCATCTAGGCCTTAGGTGCTTTAAAAATTTAGGTAACGACTGATAAAATTGTTGTTTAATTGACAGTCTGGTTGATATTTGCGAGATCAACACTTTAACGAGGTTGTAACAATTGGAGTAAAACAGTTTTCAAAAAAACAAAAATTTTCTCGAAGCAAAGGCCGTTCGTATATCGGTGCACCTCCATTCACCTCGATTAGAATGTTTTTTTGATGCGCAAAAAGGGTTTGTATCGCAAATATTTTGATTCCAATCGCAGATTTGAGTTTGCTTTGTTTTTAAATAGCAAATAGGCAAGTTTGGAATGCGTTTTATTTTTTTTAACTCGATATAAATTTATTTGTATGGAGGAATAGACTTCTAAAGTACAGGAAATTTGTTTCAAAAAACGAGCTTGTTTTCACGATTTGTGCGTGTTTTCTAAAAACGCTTGTAGACTTTAGTTTTCAAGTGCAATCTACCTACTTAGGATTGGATCTGCTCTAAAGATATCCATACGTACCCTGCAACACTCAAGGCAACAGCCAGTGTTGCCGATTAACATACATTTAAGTCTTCAAGCGGGAAAAGCGCACTTAGGCTTACAAACATAGGGCTTTTCAGAAATAAAAGTGTAGGTCACCGCTCGATTCTTAAAGAATTTAGCACGGGCAAAATAATTTTAAACGAAGTTCTTACAGGTAAACGAAATGAACGAAACCCTTCCTGAATTAGATTTCAATTCGCCCTACGAAATTAACTATCCTGGAAGAGATACAGCAAAACGAATTTTATGTAAACACTGATGGCTCTAAGACCATAAAGGGAACAGGCTCTGGAATCTTCTTCACAAACTAAGTTCTTAGAGTCTCTAAGAGGGAGAGGTTTCAGCAGTACATAAGGCTGCAGAACTATATTACTAGAAATGAAATCGGTATCCGGCCAGGATATCGCTATCTACATCGGCAGTCAAGCTGCGTTTAAGGCATTAGTATCGTGTGAAACGAAATTGGAATGTGTCAGAAACTGCCGCACAATGCTGAAGGCATCTTAAACTGAGCAGGAAGCAACTGAGGATAGCGGTGGGTGTACTTTCGGAGCACTGCCACTTTGAGAAATATGCAAGGAGCCTGGGTCTCTCGGTCACGGACGAATGCAGATACTGTGGTGATTTGAGTGTCGAAGAGCATATTACTAGTTTAGTACTAGCTAGAAGCCGTAGAAAACGTTTGGGCAACTACGTTTTTGAAACCATAGAGAAATCGTCAACTTCAGAAAGATTTTGAAATTTTGTTGGGAAATAAACTGTTTCGAGGAAAGTGTTAAGACAGTTAGACTGACTGATCCGATGGGCCCAGTATGTTGCCTAGTGTCTTATGAAGCACTTCATAACCCTGCATAACCTAACCTAACCTCTAACACTCCACATAAATAAATTTAATGATAAGTTTAATTTTTTGGGGGCTTAAACCCGACACCACATTAGCAACAGGATAGGTTGCTACATACTTTAGTTAGCCATGCAGCGGTTGCTACGTTATTTGCCAAGGAGTCTTACCTCGATATGGTATTTCCGGTCGAAGGAAGGGGAAATTCCATCTACTCGCTGACATCAAGGGAATGGATAACAGCGGCCACGAGTAAAAGAAAAAATGGAAAGATCGAGTTTCTAGTTCAAAAGTAACCGCGGATACTTTGAAGCTTTTTCAGGCCCTTCAACAATTTGGAATGGTAAACTAGGTTCCTTGCGATACTATATTTCATCTTGTGAAGTTACATCATAAGTGTGGTCTCTGCCTGCAAAAGACGTCAGTACCTATCCATATAATCCGTCTATCATCGGTTAACAAGGGAATGCGTGTCAGTCTACAAGCTCCTTGAGATCCATTAAGCTAAAATGCATTAAGAGCATAAAAGATTTGAGATCATATAAGATCTCAAACTCTCCTGAATCCTTACTGGTCTGGTGGAGTTTTTTTTATATAGCATTTCAATTTCGGCCGGTCTTTTGGTCTGAGATCATTTTTTTCACCGATTTTTGTGATCTAGGTGTTTCTGGTATTGCTTCTTATTTTTCACGTGGTTTGTAGGAGCTTCACTACCTTGAACAAGCCAGTACCAAATGAGCTGGCCGCCCTGCATGTTTATTTGAGACCGTCTTCAATCTTTGAACTTATTTTACGATCAAACTTTGTAACTTTTGCTCTTCATCTCAGCTACCGGCAATTTCGTTTTTAATTTTTTATAGCTACTTAGATAATAGACAAAACCACTTAAACAAGCTTCTAAATAAACTTTGCTTTACAAGCTTACTGGCCCTTTAAAGGGGGAAACTGCTTTTTGAGTTAAAGGGTCACTCATTGGTCACAGATTTTTTTTGACATATTATAGACTGCACAATGATTAATGCCATTGTCATCTGGGTAGTCCCTTTCTGTATGTGGGTTGAAGAAAATTTTGACTATGACCATTTCCCTCATCATTCCATTTTCCAATCATTAATGGAAGAGAAACTTTAATAAATTGCTTGTTGAGAGAATGTTTTTGTGCATGTTAATTAAACTTTTTAAGGAATCTCAATATTCACCCATCTATCTTTAAATCTATTGCATCTGTGGTTGATTTACCGAGACAAATCCTCAAGCGCTTTATTTCCCACAGCTGATCGTACATTACACTCTCACCAATCAGATTGAAAAGTGCACAGGAAAATCCATCGAACAGGCTGCAAATGTGTGACCATTAATCCATGTGAAGTGTGGAAAGAATAACGAGTAGTTTTTCTACTCACTCAATATCTTACTAGGCCTTCGATTCTTGGAGGATTCTAGCCTGAGCTATGAATGCTTTCCATCCTGCCCTCTTCTTACAATTGGTTGGACCAAGCTTCTAAGCATCAGTGAATGCTTGATCCATGAAATGGAGATTCGGTCATAAGTGAACTTGTAGACTGGGATTCAAAGACAATCTTATTTGGAGCATTGTTGTTTATTCGCAGAGCCTGGCTGTGCAGTTGCAGTCTCTTAATTTTTCCGGACCAGAGCCACATCTTTGTCGTTCGGAATTAAGGTTTATTCTCATTCTAAAGGTTACTTTTTCAACTCAGTGCATTTTTATTCATTAATTAATTCACTTACTTGCTAGAAAAAAAATGCTTAAATCTAGCTTAATAAAGCTTAACTTTTTGTGTATAAACTAACTGGCCCTATGCGGGCGCTCTAAGCTAATCCTCACGATTTAAAATTAGTCTTTCGGTTACTTGTAAATAATATAAAATATGTTTTAAAAAAAACTAAGAAAACATATGATAAAAACTTAGAAACAGGAGTTTACGTGTTTTTTTATTTAAAACTGAACCTACAAACTAAACTGACACATAAACTTAACACTAATCTAGAACCTTAAAAACGTAATCTAACTTAAAACAACGTTAAAAACTACTAAATATCTACTTAAACTACCTTAAACATATGTGAGCCGGTTTAGGCGGACAGGACATGCTAAGGGTGTTTTGCCTGAAGGGCACCAATGATTCATACTGGACGACAGAGTTTTACACCTCGTTCAACCATCAAAACTGTTTATATTGCTTTAAAACATCAGCTCTGTCACGGTCTGATACCGCCTTACTGAACCGAAGAGTCTCCGATGAGCAACTTGCGTCGTCTTGGTCTTTGTTGACTCATCCGTCCACAGCTTTTCGAACAACGTGGAATTATCGGGGTACCACCAATCTATCCTGAACTAGACCTTTTCTATCGAGATAGAGAAACGCTTCAGGGGGAATGAGGCCTGCATATCATTGGGGTAAAAAGCCGGAGATCAGGTTGTTGTTCGAAGCCATTGCTCTTGCAATGTGACTTCGAATAAGCTTTATCAGTAAGGTATCTACTCTGATCGGGTTGGCCCCGTTGTACAGGACATCATTACTATAAAAAATGAGGACCGCCTAGCAGATCACCTTTACCTTGGCACCGAGTTGACTGCTGTGAAACAGTTTCTTTGTCAAGGCAAAGACCGCTTTGGCTCGGGCTAGAGCAGTATCTTCATGGTTGTTAAAATATTGGTACTGATCCAGCCAGATCCCAAGGTATCTGACAATACTTCGATTCGCCAGTGGCGGCACGTTTTGTCCAACAATAGAGAACATTCGCCACTTCTTTTTAGTATTGCTAGGGGCCCTAGACAATGGAGTCCTGAACCGAAATTGATCTTCAACTTCCAATCGTCGCAATATAGCTGAATCTTTTCGGAATCACTTTCGGACTTGACCTGTGCGCGATCAAGTTATCTGCGTACGCTATGGAGTGTCGGAGAGATCCTACAAGATCGCCTGTGAAGATCGTAAATAAAATCGGCGAAATAACCCTCTTGTAGACCGTTTTTATTTTTAATAGTTCCAGCAGACGTTACACTGCTATTTTTCACAATAAACTGTCTGTTGATGAGCATATCTAAGATTATGTACAGCAGCGGTTTGCTTATGCCCAGCTGATCAAGCTTGAAAAAGAGCACCTGCAACCATACGGTCCAAGTACCTCTTCCAAGTCAATCAGCAAGGAATCCGACATTCTTAATGGTTTTGCAATATGGATTTCCGAACTTTTTAAAGTGATTGCGGTTATATAAGTGAAGTTACATATGTCAACGTGGTTGTCATTTATAAAATCTTTCTTGCCAATTCAACCTGAAGAGTTGAAGTTACAAGTCAATCGGTTCAGTCGCCGAATTCCGCAGTTAATTCTGCTACGAATTTCACGTCATGAGTAAGTTCGGTACCTGGGCTCTCGAGCAGCTGAAAGTCGACCCCAATTTCGGTTCAGAAAACATTTTCAACGACGAGGAGAATTTTTCGGATGAATGGATCCGTCAACAAGCAGACTTTTCGAATTTGGGACGATGAAAATCCACACGAGATCCACCAAAACAAGACATTTGGATTCAACAGGACGGTGATAAGTGCTACAAAGCCCGTGCCACAATGGACTTTTTGCGCGAGCCATTTCCGAGCAGGTTTATCTCACGCGGAGGCAACATGAATTGGCCTACGAGATCGTGCGGTTTTAACTCCTTCTTAGGGGGTTTTCTTAAGTCACAATGCCCTGAAAGCCAACATAATCAATGCCAATTGGTCAAATTCTGACTGATCTATGCGCCAGAATTATGGAAAATTGGACATTTCGGATCCGCTCCACCCAGCAAAGTTGCGACGGACATTTTAATGATGTTCCATGCACAGTTTATTTAATTCAAATTAAAAGACTGGAAACACTTAATGGAAAACCTTTTATAACTCGATCCTTCAAAGACTCATCAGCTTCGTCGGGAGGGGCAGTTTTCCAAATGAAACTGACATAAAATTCTCTCGAGTTCGATCGCAGCAAGGCTTCATCCTTGTTCTCAACCATTTTCGAAAATACGTACACGCAACATTCATCGGATGTTTTCCCCTTCGATGTTTCCGATCCTATCCATCGTAATTCCGTCTTATAGTGCTTGAGAATAGTTTGAGAATTTCGAGCAGTTACGGTTCTGAGGGTGCGCCGTGAACGCTGTTTTGCGAAATTAATTTCAACGGGACAGGGGTATTGGCTGGCTGCTCCAATCCTGTTTGAACTCTTCCATGCCATTTGGGAACCAAATTCTTTGGCACACCCGATCTACGAGTTCTGACTGTAAGCCTCTTGTCATTCAAAAAGCCTCGAATTATTTGTTTGGTGCGTTTCCAAGCGGCTTTCTAAATTGTAACTTTTTGAACACTTTTTTCCTGAACACCAAGCAGATCTTCTGCTGTGCAAGTGGTTTCAGGTAAGCATTCTTCTGCTACGCTCCTCAACTAAATGATATTTCAAGTGTGCAAAAACAATAAATCCACTGTACACTATCGCCCCTCCAATCAATAGAGACACATTATTTCTGGTAACGCGTTATTCATCTCTCAAAACACAAAAAAGAAACAAAAACAAAACATTCAACAAACATACGTAGATACATATACAGGCACTCCCAGTACACCTGTTCAGCTTTTAATATACGAACTAATTGCCCCCCCGGCTACAGCAGCAACACTCGCAGATACACCGACGTAGAATGCTGATAGCCTCGACTTGGACCATATAAATAAAGAATTTCCATCGTCTCTCGGATTACTAGTTTTATGTTCTAAACGTGCAATCAACGTTCAACGTTCGCGCGCCGCTAAAAGATACATTTTGTTTTTTTTTTTGTGTTTTTCCGTACTTTTAATATTTTGTATCTGCGTTTTGTTCATTTGTATCTCTGCGCGATTGATTTATAAAATTTGTGAGGTTAAAAATTTCATCAAAACAAACGAATCTTTCCGAAGGATTCCTGCAGATTGGTGCTAATTGTTCGCGGATGGTTTTTTCGTTGTGTATCTAAAAGATTAGCGTTTTAAGATCGTGCGTGGAATGATTATATGAGGCAAAAGTGCGTGATTAGTCTTATGCTAGAACAGCTATAAAAGAATAAAATCGTTCGTTTGTCACGATGCAGTCGCATCAGAGTTCGTTCGGCGAGCAGATCAGTTCGTCCAAGGCCTATGGACATAAGAGGCGACCTTCGTTGGGTAAATCTATGCCGGTAACATCGTTGCTATTGAATTTTCCATTGGCACCATCGACGACACGAGACTATTCGAGTTTGGCAAGGGATGGTCTATCGCCGGACTTTGAACGTCCACCGATGTATTTTCAAATCAATGAAGCAAGCGAAAGTGGCAGTGGAAGTAGCAGCTCCACAGACGAGAGTATTGACCGTTCACCGTCCTATACACGTTTAAACACCGAGGATTCAACGGGCTATAAACCGTGTTCAACTTGTGAGAACTGTGATAATGTGAATGATAAAAGTCCTCTGGCACAGCTCTGCAAGAAATTATGCACTAAAGAGTGTTGTAAGAGGGCTCAAGTTGCAACAGCAACAAAGGTACTCCTGCGGCCACCATCAAAGATTGAATTACAACGCAAAAAGTTCCTCAGCAGCATGTTGTGCCTTAACGATGCTAACGATGATGATGATGATGATGATGAAAGTGAATCCAGCGAGCACCAACGGACAACAAACGACCCTGAGCTCGTTGAGATTGTGTCGGGCATCATTGACAAGAACACGGTGCCGTGCAATGGTCCTCAGACGTCGTCGTCGTCGTCGTCGGTAATTACGTCTCAGGAAAGTGCAATGCTAAAGGATTTCCGCGAAAAGTTTGCCATTGCGGAAGCACTGGCAAAAACATCAGCAATGACCTCGCCGGCGGTCAAGAGACGCCTCGCCGCTCGTAAAGTCGAAATGGAACTAGAGTATGAGGAGAATGAACGTCGCCTAACCGGTGGAACTGCTCCCAGTGATTCTAAAAATCAAATCGGAAGTGAATACGAACCTCCACGAGACTTGCTGTTGTATCTTGTGAGGTAATCATTTTTTTTTCGCTGTGTTTTTTTTTTCACAACAAAATAAATTGCAAAAAAGTATCGCACTTACGACGTTCCACTTAAGTGCTACAAATCGATCTCTGAATAAACTGGATCTGGTTACACTTGACTGAGAGCGATACAGAAAAAAAAAATTTAATTTATTAGCATAATTTTATGGACAAGTGTTCTTCCCGTCGAGTCGTTGGCGGTACGTATGAGTATCTGACGCTAGACACATTGACGTCAGGCTGAGATGTTGAAGTGTATCTACTTTTAGTGTCGAGTACCCCCTAAAGAGGCGGCTGTCAATTAAGTGTTATTAGACTGGAGATTGATGTGTGTGCTTGGGTTAAGATAAGTTTAATTAGAATGAAAATAAACTTCAAATGCGGTCGTTAAAGTCGCTTTCAATTCACTTTTAATGAGCGATAAGAGGGAAAAGTTTTTTTTTTTTAAGCTCGTAAGAAAAGGCAGCGTGGAGATGAGTTTCCATGTACTTGGATTGGGATCAATTTTATTTGTAAATTGTAAACTTTCAATTTCTTACACGGCTGAAAATGGGAAGGTTATAGGTGGAGAGTGAGCGCATAGCTTAACCATTTGTGCGCATGCTTTATATTTTGCGCCAAAAAGAGAGGGTTAAACGTTCAGTTTGGTGTGAGCTCCGACTCTTCGGAGGACGTCGTGATACGCTTCAGCTGAACCACGGATACTATAATGATTGAAAACAATGAACCAAGAAACCGGATGAAGTTTTGTTACATCTTTAAAATTAATTTTTAAGTTTCCTTCCATTACTTTCAAGGGTTCCGTACCAAAAGGATGCCACCGGGACCCTTATACTAAGGCTCCACTGTCCGGTCTTCCATCTACTACAGAGCTCTTCTGGTTTCCACAAATCTAGAAACTAGCAAGGGTAATACTAGTTGCCAAAAGTCCTAGAGCTTATTGAGCTAGTGACTACAGAACGATTAGCATTTTACCTTGTCTTTGGAAGGTTTTTGAGAAGCTAAGAAGTAGCCAAACAAATTAATTGTCATCTAGAGCGTCACTCTTTACTAGAGTCCGACCGAACATTCGGCTTCGGCTTCGGCTTCGGCCACATTCGGCTAAAATTGTCACTTCGGCTTTATTTACATATATGGATCGGTTTCAGGTAGGCTATAATCAATAATGGCAACTAAAAACCAAATTTGGAACTATTTCGACAAGAATGACGCTAATGCAACAAAGAAACAAACGATAACAAATATAAAAAATCATTTAAGAAAAAGTACACAAGACGGAATGGGAGAAATATACTGAAGAAGCAGAAAGTCGCAGTTTCATTAAAGTCAGAAAAACGGAAAACATGAAATCGTCGAATGAAACCAAAGCTAATAATGATCTTATGCAACCGACTTTGTCACAAATAATGGAACGAAAGATAGCAACAGTATGGCCGGATCATCCTATTTATTTGCGTATCGATAAGAGCATTCTGGACCTTATAATTGTCGACATGCTGCTTTACAATATTGTAGAAGGCAGTGCATAATTTGGCCGATCCTCATAGCCAATCACGATATAGAAAAAAAACTGAACAATTCTATAGAACGTCTTTAATGCCAACCACATACGAAAAAGTAAAAGCAAAAGTACTCAGTTATGTCACCAGAGCTGAATGGATAAGTTTCACAACCGACATTTGGACTAATCCTACGAAAACCTGTTCCCTATTGAGTTTTACGGCTCATTTTATTGATGGCCCAACCAGACCAAAAGTGATATTAGGAGCCATGGTTCTGGATGAAGATCACACCGGATCATATATTTCTATGAAGCTCAATAAAACAATTAGCGAATATAAACTAAACGACAAAATTCATCCTTAGTATGCGTAGTTCACACATTGCAGCTCGTTATTCATGATTCTATTTTCAAGGAAGAAAAAACTTGCAGTAAAACCAACTGATTCCGAAGAGATACAAATTTTAAAAAGCCTCTTGTGCGAGTCGGTCAATAAAAGATTTTCCTACATAATTTTTTTTACTGATTTAGGCATTGCAACGATCATCGATCCAAGGTTCGATCGATCGATCCAAATACCTTACCAATCATGAAATAATAACCTGCAAGACGGAAATTTTAAATTTTTTGCGACAACAATTTTCAAAAATGTCTGAAAATGACATAGTTAATCAACCTGTTGCTCCTTCAACTTCTTCAATTGCCAATCCTAACTCTCAAGAAATCGAAAATCTATGGGATACACATGACAAAATGCCGCCAATAGTTGAATCTTCCGATTCCGATGACTTCCCACCTTTAGCAGAACATCTTAAATCGTATTTAAAAGAACCTTTGTTAACAAGGAATGCTGATATTTTCAATTACTTGGCTTCAAATCCTTGGCTTGTTTGAAAAATATAGTTAGAAAATAAGTTCAGCTCCTCCTACTAGTGTAGCGAGTGAGCAATTATTCAGTGCTGCTGGACAAATTTATGCTTCGGCCAAATAACTTGCCTTCGGTCGGACTCTTCTCTTTACTATATCCACTGCAATCTTGTTTTTGAGAGTAGGACACAGTTGGTCAACGGCTATGCTCAAAATCATAGATGACTTCCGACAGAATCAGAAGGGACATGTTTCACTTCTGTGCTTGTTAGACTTCTTAAAGACCTTTGACTCGGGAAATCATAAGCATTCTGTGTTGCGGCGTTATTTCAATTTTAGTGAGAGATGAATTTTAGGTTAGTTTAATTTGCAGCTAGCGGTAGTCGGTAATAAATTTTCAACTTTAAAATTTCTCAGGCAAGGAGAACCGCAGGGCTCGATTTTTGGCTCATTATTGTTTTGCATTTTTATCAATGACCTACCATTGTCGTGCCATCATGTGAATGTTCACTTGTATGCTGGTGACGTCCAAATAACTGAGCTGCGGAGTAGATTCAATGAGGATTTGTCATCTATTTATGAATGGACTCTTCCAAATGGACTTGTCTTAAACCCAGCCAAGTTACAAATTATTCCAATATCCAATAAAACTTTGGACTTCAATACTCTGCCGGACTTTTATATTTCATCCTCAAAAAATTAAATATGTTGGGTCAAGTTCAAGTCTTGGTTTTCATTTGAATACAAGATTGGACGTATCTACAGGTGTTTAGGAGCGAGCTTTATGCGTATGGCGACTCGGTTTAGATTGGTTAAAGCCTGAGTCCATTTTAAAATACGCTGAAAAAGCCGATACCAATTTGGACTCTCTATCCCAGCACAAACTTGAAGTTGCATTCAATGACTCAGTGATGTATGTTTACGGATTAAGAAGGTATGATCATATGGGCTGTACTTTTGAGCCGTTCTCAAAAGCGCTTAATTGCATCCACCTAGATAAAATTAATCGGACTACAACACCACCATATCTATATGAAAAACTGTCCTTCTCGCGATCTCTGAGAACTCATAACATCAAATATACCTTATTTTAAATACCTGAACTCCTCTTGATTGTTTTTTGTTTACACTGTTAGACAAATCCCTGCCAGCTTTCAAAAGGATTCGTAAATATTGGATGCTTTGAAAAATGTATTTTGGAACACTTTGCAATGCAGCGTTAACTAAGTATATTTTTTTTATTGTATTTCTCTTTTTTTAATTTTTTTATTTATTTTATTTATTTATTTATTTATCTTAATTAGTATTATGTCCCATATTTTTCCCATATTTCATGCTCTTTCTGGTAACTTGCTTTCTTAGCGCTGTTGATTTCGAAAACTTTGTTTTGTGCTATAAAAGACCAGGTTTTGTTGTACATCCTCAATTGTAAGTTTTTTTAATAAACTGAAACTGAATTTATAATAAGTATGCACTTGCAATTTAAACAATAATAACATTTAATAAAAACATAAAACGTTAAAAATAATTGAGGGCATCAAAATGTAAATGATTTTACGTAAAATTGCAACTCGCCTTAAGGTAGGCAATGATCCCGTTTCGTGGAGCAGTTGACTATCGGTAATGTTATTGCGACGACTCCTGGTTGTGATTTTCTGAACCACATCCGACACAAAGTAAAAGTTCGAAGTCGGCTTACATGCAATTCCAAGAATAGAAATTATTAAAACAATTAAAGGGATGTTTTTTTTTATGGTTGCATCAACGGATATGAGATCTTCAAAAGATGCTTGCAACCCGTGCCACTAGCAAGCCCGATTCATACTCCTGATTAGCCAATCAAACCAGGAGTACGCCTGGTGCTAAAATACACCCTAACACACTTCGACCATTCGCGGGACTGCCGTTAGGTATTTCTTCGCGGGGCTGGTTAGCAATTTATGCTATGCTTCCTGTCTCTAAGGTTTCTGCTCGCTTTATTTTTTCAATTCTCCCCAGTTTCTTTTGCTCCTTCATAACAAACATTCATACATCATTCCAGTTGTCCTCTGTCCATATCATATGGTCTCTAAGCGACGATGGGCTGGGCAGATTAGGTCTCCATTCCTCGAAACGTTTGCAGCTGAAAATTGCGTGCTTCGTGCTAAATACTCCGGTTTAAACACTCCAGACAGGAAGTGCTGTCGTGTCCGAATCGGTGCAGGTAATCGCGATAGCCACCGTGACCACAAAGGAATTGTGTGAGTTGACAGTTGGTATTCCCGTGTTCTCGGTTTATCCAACGCTCGATGATCGGGATCAACTTAAAAGTCCATCTGCCTTTAGTTGTGATGTCCCACCGAGCTTGCCACATAGCTATAGAGGTTGCCTTTTCCTCTTCTTTGATCCGTTTGATGACGCTTGCTTCTTGATGGATCAATGCTCTCCTGCTATAGATCCTTAAAGATTCGTCTGCGAGAATGTCAATGGGAACCATTCCGGCTATGACAAAGGCTGCTTCGCCCGAGATTGTTCGAATTCCGCTGTTTGTCCTTAATGCATAGATAGCTTTTGTTTCGTTTTCTTCGTCGCCGTTGCCCGTGACCAAATAGGAGTAGCATATAGGAGAACTGAGCTTACAACTCTCGATAGGAGAATCCTGCCAGCGTATCCAGGTCCACCGACGTTTGGCAATGTTCGCGAGAGAGCTGCTTGTACTAACGAGGCCTTTTTGTGGAGTAGTCTATATGCGCCTTAAATTGTAGCCTCTTATCAATAACTACTCCTAAGTATTTGATGGCTTCCTTGGAGCGGATGGTTTGGTTTCCGACTCGAATATTAATGTACTCCATAGTTTTCCGGCTGGATATTAGGACTGCTTCGGTTTTGTGATCAGCTAATTCTAGGCCTGCGGATTGAAGCCAGTCTTTGATTTGGGCAATTGCTTCATTCGTAGCTGACTTTACCCGTTGGATGTGTTTCGCAACGGCTACCACGGCGATGTCATCGGAAAAACCAATTATTTTGACACCTCGCGGCAACTGTAGACCCAAAACTCCGTCATACATAATGATCCATATGGGGGGCCCTAGTACCTATCCTTGTGGGACTCCAGCGGAAATGTACTTGTTTAAATAAATGTTAGAATGTACTGTTTTTAGTTGTTCGTACATACGATGCAAAGAGAAACCTTAAATAAAAGAAATATAAAGTGCTACAAATTGCAGGGAACCATTCGTGTGCAAGACAAACTCTCACAACCAGCCGTAACCGTTTACCACATTGTATGTCGTTTTGGTGAAAACCTCGGGCGACGAATTCTTGCAGTCTTGTCGAATATAAGCTTTGACTTAACATACATTATATTCTGGTGCGGTCAGATCGGAAGATCATGCCTCTCAGTGTCTGCAAAACGATCAATTCTCGCTTTAGGTGTGCTTTTTTTATGGTCCTATCGTAACCAGTTCCTCCAGTTCTAATTCGTCAATTTGCGACGGTAAAAACCCTCATGTCATGGTTATGAATTGCTCGCCAGTCACAGTCTGTTTGTCACCAATCTTTTTCTCAGAAACGGGTTGAGGAAGTTTTTACCAAAAACGTATGACTTAGAGCTGTAGTCAGATCGAGCTTCTTAATCGACGCATTGAAAAGATCTGGCTGCTTTTGCCGCATACTTTGACAAGGGGCATCACAACCTAAAGGGTACATGCAAACAAATACCGGAAAACTCGTGGAGACTTGATCGATTCCCGTGATGGGCGAACTAATTACATACCAGGTTATTTTTACCTGACGTGACTTCCTACATTTAACCTACAACTTATTAAATGCTTCTAATCATCATCATTTAAGTTCCATGTTCCAGCTTGTTCATGCGGCTGCAAGTACATTGCAAATTAAAAACAACAATTTTAAACTGCATGACAGTATCACATAAATGCATTAAGTGGAAAACTACGGAAACGGAAGCTTTGGAGCCCTAATTGAAAAATTGTACATTCAGCCTTCAATTGCTGATAAAAACGTAACTCAGTGGCTACAGTGAAAGCTTTTGACAGATGAATTATGGGGTCTCGGAAAACTCATAAAATTGATCTTATTTAATGACAATTTTGCTTGTTTACGCAATCCCTGAGCCAGAGTTCAGCTACCTCACCGTAGGCTATTTGACTGTAAAAAGTTGGTTCTACTTGCAGCTGATTCAACGGACTTACGACGGAAACGATGGTCCATAGACTTTGATTGTTGAACCTCTTGGATCTTCTAAAAAAACATTTCAAGACGGTCCCGGTAGGTCCTTACAACACAGAAATTGATAAACAATGTCAATGTGGCTTGTGTCACACGAACACA
Organism: Orthonevra nobilis; assembly: GCA_963555765.1. NCBI lineage: Eukaryota > Metazoa > Arthropoda > Insecta > Diptera > Syrphidae > Orthonevra > Orthonevra nobilis. The sequence continues at coordinate 100,599,387 of OY743225.1, read as the reverse complement.
AGACCTCTGAGAAAGCGAAAGGCTATAAGTATTCGATCATTTACAGAATGCTCAAGTTGATTGAATTCTTGAATGTATTTCTCTTCCTTAGAGGAATGCTCAAGGTGTTTTTAAGTTTAGGCCCGCTTTCCGATAAGTTCGAGATTGTTGGTCCATACTTGAGGAAGAAGGGCTTCACGAAACTGATTTGCGGGCATTTTCAACGGACATTCTCCTGCCGCTGGTCATCCATTACTTTGTATGACTTGGTATGAATTAAAGTGCGAAGAGAGCCGACTTTTATCAGCTTGAGATGAGCTTAAGATTAGGGAAGGCTCAAATGCTCAGTTCATGTATGTGGTTGGGAGTCATGAATAGCAACGTGCTAAGAACTATAAACATTACAGCTGAACCTCAAGCTGGTTGAACAAAAATCTGCGGGAATGCATCTACGGCTTTACTCTCAATTGCCTTCAAAAAGTTTTATAACCCAGTTTTTTGGACTTCAGAAAATCCAAAACAAAGATACCTTGAATGGCAGTTTATGCAGATGCAAAGAAGTAAAAAAAGATATTCAGCAGTCGAGAAATGATGAAGAACCATCCTTCTTCTCCGCTCGATGTGGCCAGTGTAGTCGACGTCTCTGCATTTTCCAACACATCAATATACATCTTGTTACAGCTCATACAGTTTGAAGTCGAATCTTCCCTCCACTTACAGGACCGAAGACTCAACGATGAGTTCTTCTCTCGAAAGTGTTCATTTGCTAATTTGCTTTCCAGCTTATTGTTATGCGTCTTCCTGCTTCTAGAGTCTGTAGGTTGTTTTTATTGATCCGCAACTCAAACAAAAAAAACTCGGGTGATATTGCCGGCCAGTACCAATCGGCATACGTGATATTAGGCATCCCTCAAATATTTTGATTTCCTGCTGGAATCATATGACCCATCCAGTCCCTTTGAATTAGTTTGCGAACTCTTTGATCATGGTAAGCCATGGAGTCCTCGAAGAGAAGAGGACCGATAAATTACTGAAATTATGTATGATTTGTGGATTCGCATATTTTGTTTCCGCAGTGGCTTACACTGCTGTCTGAAGGAGCAGACCTATTGTATGATGTGGAGTTATTTTGGGCTAATAGACATTCCATCCTTCTGATGAAGATCAGAATGTTTTTAGCATTGGATTGTCTAATGTCCAATTGGAAGATACGCCTTCTTAACCAAATTAGAGCTTGACGTTCGCAAATAATATGTACAGCCAACGAAACGTCGTCTTCTAAGAAGAGTCAGCATTCGGTGGTTGTATTTAGTCTTGATGTGAACTCAAGCGACAATCGCCTGAGAGGAAGCTAACAAGCTTTCTAAGTTTGTCCTTGTTGAGTTTAAGGTTTTCTCTGTAAGAGAAGGGGTAGATTGTCTGAGTCCCGGTAGATTTCTCCAAAGGGCAATGCGTAGCTTGTTTTTCCACTTATTGGTCAGACCTGTGGCGCCGAAGTCCAGCTGACGCCACAGAAAGGTTCCGAACCAGTGAACACGGTTTTAGATCCAGCCCTGGCTTGTTCGTTCGCAATTTAGTTACCTTCGATTCCATGATGACCTGGAACCTATTCTAACCTAACCTTGTTATGTTGGGCTAAGAATTGTAAGGCGTCGTAACAGCTTTTGACACATTTTGATTCCATTAGATTGGATGACAGTGCCTTGATTCTGGCCCGTTTTTGGCCTTTTGGAAGGTTTTCTATGGCGCAGGATTCCATGGCTTCTAGCTCAGCCTGGAAAACACTTGAATGCTTTCCCGTGGGTAAAGAGATTTTTGTGTTGGGTCCATAGATATCAGCACCTACTCCAATTGCCATTTTTGAGCCATCAGTATACCAGATTAAGTTTCTGGGGTCGAGGACGGGTGTGTTGCTCGACCAATGACCACGGTTAGGAATGTCTACTTGAAAGAGACCCCCAAAGCAGTATGTTGCCTTCATGCTATCTGGAATCGAGCAGAACACGTCTTTGTCCGTGATGAAGTTGATTATTCTCAAGTGTCCCGTTTGGTCACCTGGCTTGTTTTTCATTGCCAGTTGCATCTTTAGGGCATATCTGGCGGCTATCTTTCTAATGAAAATGTCAAGTGGAGACAGCCCAATGATAGCTTCCAGTGCTGCCGAGTGGCAGGTGCTCATAGCAACTGTATTGCCTAAACAAGCTATACGTTGGACATTTTCTAGCTTGTTAGAAGTTGTTACTTTTAAAGTTCTGGACCACCAAATTATGGCTGCGTAAGTTATACCAGATCTCACCATCTTGATGTGCCACCAGTAAAGCATCTTAGGTTAAAGACCCCAAGTCCTACCGTAGAACCGCTTCTGTGATGGACTTGATATGTCAAGTCCAGTTCAGTTCCTAATTTAAGGTAACACCGAAATACTCGATGAAGTATTCTAGGGAGGTTCCCTCAATGTCAATTGGAGATAGAGTCAGTTGGCTCCTCATAGTGAGAGGGACCAGATTCACAGAGAGTCCTTCACATTTACACCATTCTAAGACTTTCATTAATACTGAATGCATAACGCTAGTGATTGTAGTGTCATATTTGGATCTTATGACAATAGCCAGATCATCAGCATAGCCAATTGCGACATAGCCTATCTCTTTAAGGCTTACTAAGGGGTTGCTCATGACCAAAGGAGAGGTGACATTTTGTTTATTTACGGATCCGTTCAGATAGAATTGAGCCTCGTCGCTCATGATGATTTCGTCCGAAAGTTTTACGAGCAAAAAGTTTCAAGCTATCTTGAGGAGTCCTAGTTTTTCGACGTGTATTCTTCATCTTTTAAATTTACAAACTGATAGTTGCCATCACTTGGAAAAATAACAACACCCTCCGATAGAGTGATAAATTCTTAGCCACCTTATACAAAGGCTAGTTTGCCTAGGGAGCAGCGGCTACCACAAGGCACACCAAAGCCAGCATTTTGGTCGGTTTAGGTGCAGAGATCTAGTTTGTTCTAGTAAAGATGCGAAAAATTGGAACAGTGGAATAATTCACTATCTCATTAAGGAACATTCCTTGACAAGCTTGGACGTAATGTTCACATTAGCGAGGGATTTTATGGCGACTTAACTCTCAGTGAAAACGAATGTTTCCTTTGCAAAAATGCTTTTGAACAGCAGCCACCTGGTAGATCGCATTGTTTTCGGCTTGAAAAAGCCTGGCTTGTTCTGAAATTCGAAAGGAGAGTTCTAGTCTTAGATTGCTCGAAAAAGTACAATTTCTGACTTTTCGATCCAGTTTTGACGCATCCGTGAATATCGTGAAGGAGTCACCTGTTATCCGGCATGGAGCACTTAAAATCAGGTTTGGTTCATGGGAAGTCCTACCGATAAAAGCTTTGCTTTTAGTTGACAAAAATAGAAGAGGGATGCCAATTGAGGGTACTAAAGAGGGCCTTAGTCCTAGTGGAAGGGAGAGCCAACATTCTTACTTTGTCAATCAGTTTCTAGTTGATCCCAATTTATTCGGTTTATCTACAGACAACTGCTCCTAGGGTAACAAGCATAACTTTGTTTATTAAAGCTTCAAAGGCACTACGGAGTTACGATGTAAAACCAAAACCGCTGACTCAAGTAAAGATGAGTTGCGAATCTCGATCGGGGTTCTCACGGAAAATTGCACCATCGACCCAATGGTCGTTTTACTGGTCAGCGACTATTATAGGATCTCTTAATTTGAAAGAGACCCTGAGACCATCAAGCACATTCTGTGTGAATTCCTTAACACATGCGAGGTCTTCATTTTCGGGGATCAGATCGAATTTGAACTAAGGTAACAAAAAAATGTTCTAGTAAAGTACAGATTGTAAGATAGCAAAGATAGCTCTTTGGGGAGTGCATCCCTTTCCACATAAACTGCCTAATGCCTGTCGACTTTCACAGGGCTCTAGGGTAATTTAAAAAATCAACAACGTACATATTTGGCCAAAAGGAATAAAATGCAGCTGCCGGCTTAAACCACTTAACAAGACCGTGTTTTTTTTTACCAAAATTCTTCAAGACTTATATTTTTAAAAATTATTTTTAATTTTTTAATTTTAGGATTTTGGAGATTGTGTGCCAAACAAACGTCTATTCGATATTATGATTCTCTCCATAACGATAAGAACTTGAAGGTTATTAAATTCAAAGTACACTGCCCTCAGCTTTTGTACATTTTTTGTTTTGTTGTGTAAATATTTCAAAATTTTTGTTAACAAGAAAATCTAACAAAAGAAATGGATTTCTTACTGAAGTCATCGCGTTTGATTGTATCGTCCAGGACGTTTACGCGTCGTGTTCTGATACCCATTCCAAGGTAATTATATTATTTTTCTTCTTTATAATTTAACTACTTACAAACATACTTATTTGGCCATATATCCTAGGAGGAATTAAGCCTACACGATCACGGTTCTTAGAATCCATTTCCATCCTTCTTATTTTGTGAACTTTCCGGGTGGGATTCAAAGACACTCTTAGCTGGTGTTGTCCATTCACTCAATATTATCGTGGTGCGTTTAAGTCAATGACTTTCCACGCATTGAGTTTGCGGCTCTATTTTTCTTTCAAAGCTGCACAAAATTCGCTCTGCTTGCTTAGCGTCCAACGTTCGACTCTTTAAAGAGAAACTTGCAAGATGTGGTCTTGTGGAGGATGATTTTAGACCCTCGAGTTACCTGATTTGAACCTAGTTGTTTGAATGAACCGAAATAGCATCGCCATAAGAATCCTTCGTTTCACGACCAACATAAATTAACTCCTTAACTCCGTCAATTCAAACACCAACTATTCTGTTTGTGATAGCTTTGACGACGCCAATATTATCAGCGTCTCATTACAGCCCTATTGGCTTGTAAAAAGTATTGCCTTCCAACTGCCCGCCGTAATATCTATTCAAAAATTAGGTTGAAGAAATCATATGACAGCGCATCCACTTACCGGAATCCGGTGTAAGTCTGGAATAAATCAGAGGTTTGGTCTAATCCGTCAGCATCATCCTATGGGCCTCATCTGTTGCCTTCTTCTGTTGCATGCACTTTCGTCATACTGCACACTTCTTGGCGCGCATTTCCCGTGAGTTAAGGCGTCCAAGTTCGTACCTCGATTTTGTTGTCTGATGCAGCTTCCTTTTCGACTTCGAATCAAGTGAATCAACATAAAACGGTTAGATTTGACATAAGCTTCTCTAAATGTCAGTCAGCACCAGGCCGATTAAGATTGCAATTCCAAAGTTTGGGGATAACCAAGTAGCTGCGTGCCGCAAAATTTGTACGTTGCTTCTTGGTTGCTAAAGATGCCACTCTACAAAAAAATTACGATTTGGCATCGAAGTGTCCTAAAAAGACAGGCTCCATCAGTGTTCAGCTCGGTTGGGTCAGTGACACATTTTCGATTGACTTTGTAGGGGTTTCTCTGGATTCAGATCAGAGGTAGAAAATCGGTGACTGTCGTTCTCAGCAGTGTCGCATTCTTTCTTAACCTATCAGCCGACTTACTGCGTTGCTGAAATTTTTTCCAATTCTTGAGCGGCTCCCGGCGTGTACATTGTTCTGAGCATGCTCATACATCAGCATTATTTTTCGTGCCGTACCGTCTTCGTTTTCGGTGTCCAGTTAACTCCCTCATGACATGGATTTTTTAAATGCCCAACTGTCATATGGAAAGGCAGACTGAACTTTTCGATGACTTCCATTCAGGCCAACACTACCAGGTATCCAATCAAGACGAAGCAAAGACAACAATGTCTAAACTCTTAATTCTAATAAAGCTGCTGGAGTGGACGGCTTAACTGCTGAACTTTTCAAAGCGATGGCCGAAGATTTGGTTAGGACTTATTGAACCAACTTATCTGCAGCATATGGTCGGAAGAAAGCATGCCCGCTGAATTGAACCTCAATTACCCGCTCCTTAAGAGAGGAGACCCTCTAAACTGCTCCTCGAAGATTTTTTTTCTGCGGTCAACAACCTGATATGTCCGTGTCAGGATGGCTTGTCTTAAAAAAAAAAACCGAGGACACAAAACCGGCTTTTCATCAATTTCAAGACCGCGTAGGTCAACATCTGCAGAGATGAGTTGTAGCCATGTCTAGTATCGGCGTCCCTGCAAAGCGCTTTCGTTCATGCAGCTTGACGACGGGGAGTTAGCAAAGGCCTCACCGATTCCGTTGATGTCAAAAACAGTTTCAAGACAAGGTGATGCGCTGTAAAGCGATTTCTTCAACGTCGTACTTGAAAGAAAAGTGAAAAAACTTCCACGTTTAGAAGCACTATCTTTCTAAGGTCTGTTTCACTACATGTAGACGCCGATGGGAATGACATAACCGGAAGAACGCTGCTTGATGACAAAAGTGCCTTATGTGAGTATTTACACAGAAGCGGCAAAGATGGCTTTGGCGGCAAACGAGGTTAAAACAAAGTATATGCTGTCGTCAAGAAAGGACACCCAGTACCAACGTCTTGCTCGGAACGTCACCATTGACCGGTTTAATTTTGAGGTAATTAGGGTCTACCTAAGCTCCGCTTTAAATACAGAGAAATGTCGCCCCTTAGGAGCTTCATCATCGCTGTCCTGCTATACTCGTTCATTGCAAAAACGTAGACAATTTCAAAATCTGATGAGAGCGATGCTCTACGATCAATGGTCCCATCTGCATGAGTGGAGGAGTAGATTTAACAATGTACTGTACAGGTTGTTCAGCGACACTGACCTAACCCAAAGGAAAATGTCCAATGACTGAGGTTGTTGGGTCATGTAGAGCGAATGGACACCAATGCTCCGGCTCGGGGACGGTGCAGCAGAGGAAGTCAGTGACTCAGGTAGCACACATAAGTCAAAGGGAACCTCAACCGAATTGGTCTGCAACACTGGGGACCGCTACCGAGGCTCCGAACTGACTGGAGAAGTATGTTAGATGTGGCCGTAGTCCGATCCGGCAAATATCGCCTCCGTATGGACGGCTACATTATTCATGTTACCACTCAGCAGTTTTCCGGTGACGCCACTTTGCATACTTTGGTCTTGGACATCAGAGCTCGCTCGGTGGAAAAATTCAGTGTTCAGTGATGTCAATTGTAACTTTGTATCACTTCGTGTTTGGCTCTATTCCACAATCAAAATATTTATGTTTTTGTGAACAACGTTGCCACCGCACTCTTTTCCCTAACTGCCAAATAACAAAATGGCGCAACAACCTCTATTCATATCAGCACTGGCTGTCAGTTGATGTCATTGATTTGTTGACCTACATTGATAGCACAAACGACCCAAACAACAAGTCTATGCCAACTGCATGATTCGTCATAAGAGTCGAGTAAACATCATCGTCTGCGTCTATGATGCGTCCTCAACTTGATTGACGTTTCTTATGTCAGTTCGTTGACTTTATACTTGATCGTTTATCTGTTGTCAAAAACAGGCAAACTTTCGTTCTCTTTAGCCGGATACAAAAACCTTTCTGCCAACATCAATTCTGTGTCTGTTAATATTACGAATTTGTTTGACATTGACATCTGTCAAAAACTGATTGTAATGTCATGGAAAGCCAATGAAAAATGGCCCCCAAGATTGACCCAGAAAAGAAATTGTTCTGACTTAATCTTTGTAGTATTTGCGTGTGTACGACGGCAAATACGAGGTTTGTTTCTAAGACGGAGCTTGTGGATTGTACAATCTAAATAGTACAGGAAACTCTGAGTTTCTTATCAACAACGTGCTATCGCCGAGCTTTTCTACAACATATTTTGTAGATAAGAAAATCTTAGTTTAGTTTTCAAAGTTAACTTTTGATTAGTGTCTTTAACTGTATGGTTTGAAGGTGACGTGTTTCGCGAACTAAGGTTTGTTCTTCATTCATTCATACATATATAATATCTGTCATAAATAAATAAAATACTAAATCAATAATTAGTTAAAAATTTGCTAGGTTCCTCAAATTTTGTTAACAACTTTACCCTCGTTTTTGGGTTTGTATCTTTTTTCCCGAATCGTTATCGGCCCAAGTTTTTTTACTGTCGTACGACAGGAAGAATGGCATACACGTTTATGCAATTAATTTTATTTAACATAACAAAATTCCTAAAGTTTTTTAAGAAGTTTTAAAACTGATGAATATTCGGCGGAAGCATTAGCTGAACATGAAAAATTATGTGAATCCGGAGAAACGGACTCTCTTCCGTGTTTTGCTTTTCATATTGTTTTTTTAAATATTTTAATTTTTTTAAATTAAATTTAGGCACGAGTACGGTAGCTTGGGCGCCAAAAATTGATAACGGTTTTTGTAGAGGGGTCAAAAACAAGCATTTTTTACTATGGGAAGGGGGATCGATTATTCATTCGGTTACCTTAAAGGAAGACCACTTAAATGTCAAAAAACAAAAACAAGTAATTTTCAATTTTCTCAAAAACAAGAAGACATAAAACCATTCGGTTTTTTGTGTTCTATTCAGACTTGATACAAGCATTTCACAATTTTGAAAAACATTAGTCTTAACTTGTTTTTTTAATTTTTTTTTATCAAAATTTTGAGTTTGCATGCGAATTTTTCAAAAACTATTAAAGTTAATTATATAGTTTAGACCCAGGATTAAAAAACATGTTTCTGACTTTCAAAGCCGGTATAGTGCCTTATTGTAAATATTGCCGTTGTTATTTTTTTTTTTCATTTTAAGTAATTTTTTTTAATAGCCCCTTCCTCCTAAACGGTGCGCAATAGACCCCCCTCTCATAGGAAAAAATGCTTGTTTTTGGCCCCTCAACAAGAAATCGTTTTCAATTTTTGGCGCCCAAGTAATCGTTCTCTCCCCTAGATTTATTTAGCTCATGGCAATTTTCTACACAATTAATATTTTTTTAAATACAACGTTTTGAATATTTTGTGAGAACCTGAAATTATTTTTCATGGATGATGTGGACCTTCTCACTTATGTGGCGAACTCTGGACATCTCAATGTTGAGTTGCCTATTTCAAAATACTGGTTCTGGTTAATTAATACCAGCCTTTTCAAATTTTTGCCCTTGTGACGTATTGATTTTCATAGCTAATGTTTATTTAATTTTTTGAAAATATTTTTACCCCTAATTTGATCCCCTTAAAAAAAAAATAGTGGAACAACCATTGGATCTTAATTTCAGTTTGTCTCTGATATGGGATATTTGGGTCAGATCTGCAGTGAACTTAAAAGTATTTTCAAGTGGTGACTCACGATCAGCGTTTTGTACAACGACAGCTACTTCATTAACTCTTGGTGCATTTTAGGGTCCTAAATTAGAATTTAAGAAAGAAAATTTAAGAAAATAAGGCTGATTCTCGTATCAGTGAAGGATCGCAACTACTTGTTTCATTTTAATCATTCTCTCATCGGCAGTTGCATCAGGATCGAAAATATACAACTGTGGAAAAATTCTTTGTTCACCGATGTTGGGATTCTGAAACAGTAGGCTTTAAGGGGGAGAAATCACAGTAAAATTTTCAATTTTTCGAAAAAAAAATTTTATCGCTTAAAAGATGCTTTAGGGTCTTAAAAATAATATACCAAATGATGGTATGCGGCAAAAGTGTCCGAGTGACCAAATTTTTCACTCTGTGGTAATGCCTCTCCGGTATGCTCATATATGGTTTCTCAGTACTTAAAACTTTAACGCGTTTTTCTCGAAACCAATTTTTTTGATCTCGCCGAAGACATAACTCGAGCAAATCTTTACCGATCGACTTGAAATTTTGACAGTAGCTTCGAAATATCTTTCTCCAAGGAGCTACGTAGGATTTTTTTTTTATTTTATATGGCTTAATTTTTTTTTAACGACGATTTTATAGCGTTTTTTGTTAAAAATTTTACTTTATTTTCAAACATGCACCATTTTGTAAAAAATTAATATATCGAAAAAATCCTACGTAACCAAAAAATGTTGGTGTTTTCTTCCAAGTCAAAAATTAACTAGTTTACCTCTTCGGCCATCGAAACGCTTTCAAAAATAGGCGCCTTGGGGCATATGATGCAAAGCTGCCATTTTTGAATATTTTTATTGAAAAAATTACATTTTGTACTTTTTGCTATAAACCTACTTTACAGATTTTCGATTGATACTTTTATTCAGCCAAAATTAATTCCCGAAAATATGCCTATTTTTTTGTGTGCTACTGTGATTTCCCCCCTTAAATAGACCTGATATTTTTTATAAAAATACTTGCAGGCGCCAGATTATTTTTCATCAATTGTTCGATCACAGGCGATACTCTGACTACTGGCAGTTGTACCTCGTCCCTTTTGACAACATTGTCTGATTTTTTTTTCTCTTGGTGTTGCATCTCTGAAGTTTTTTGCTTGACAAAATCCACAGATTTCATTGAATAGATCACAACAAAGTTTGCTTATATTTTTTTCATTGAAGTTTTCAATTAAATTTGACTGAACTGTTTCAATTCAATTGCGGTAATATCCAAGTTCTATAACATTTTCTGCTGAGGTGCGGTAGCTCATAGTTCTATTACTTTTTCTAGACCCATTTTTGATCTTAAACAATCAATTTACATTTTTTTTGAACGCTGTGCTCTCAAAATTGCATTTTTGTTGCGCTTGCTTTAAGGATCTATAGTTTTTCAGGACCGCTAAAAATACATTCGCCTGTTAGTTGTTTCTTTAAAAATGTTTTGAAATTTTAAGCGTGAAATGCTAAAATTTAAAAAAAAAAATTATAACACAAACACACTTCCATTCAGCAGAGTCAGTTTACTTTAAAAATATTTTCAAGAACTCTCCAATCACGGCATAACTCTTTTTAACGAACTACAATACCGTAAATTTAACGGTATAAAAAAAATGTTCCTGCTTTTAAGTATTTCAAGATTGTTGGGAATTGGATTTAAGTTTTCAGTTGGACCCGCTAATGTTATTTTGGCCAAATTTAACCACATCACATACATCAGATCAGATAACTCTTAATTTTAATTATCCTGTAGTAATTAAAATTATCTGCGATTTCTTTCTTATTTTTTCCTTTAAACAGCAGTATGCTATGACTATGCAGGATACCTGATGGAAAATAGTTTTTTGACCTGGGTTTATTATTCTTTTGTAAATAAGCCTGGAATCCTTCTTTGCCCGGTAAGCTGCTTAATGTCACCTTATCATAAATCTCATTGTGATCATTCACCGGAGGTCTGTAGTTTTTTGTTGCCGCTCCTCTGTGTGGCTGTGCCTACTATTAGCAGAAACAGAGTTTGTTAAAGAATGCATTTCGTAATGATTGACACGTTCAACTTTGAGTAGTAATAAAGTTGAAATCATTTTCGGAAATCTATTGTTTTCACTTTAGATAAGCTAATATCAGCGGTGAAATTTATAAGTGAATTCACTTTTAATTGGTTGAAGTCAGTGAATTCAAATATAATTTTTTGAATTCAATTAAAGTAAGTGAATTAACCTAAACATGGTTCTTACTCATTCTATCGGCGAGATTGTGATCGGGACGTTCGTGAACGTTTTTTTTTGTCTCTGTAAATTAAATGTACAAATTGCACTGAAAAATAATTTCCTAACAATATTTCCCCACGATTCAAAAGAATTAAAATTATTCCTGAATAACAGTGACTTCAGTTTATTTCATATGAATTCACTGCAGGCTTCAACTTCAATTCAATCATTTGACTTAATTCAATGACTGGTTAAAATTGAATGCATTGAATTGGTGCATTCAAGGCTTCAAGCGAATGACGATTTGTATTTTTTTAAATCCCAGTCTTTTATAGCAAACTGAATTCAAATTATTCTAAATGAAATCAATAGATTTCATTTCATTCATTGTTTCTCATATAATAGGACTACCGGTTGAAAATGTCGTTATTGCAGACAACTTACTCTGAGGTGAATTTTGACCATGACAGCTGTCACATCAGAAACTTCATGTCATTGTCTAATTATTTCAGTCTAGGTTATTGGTCATAAGTGAAAACACACAAGTTTTTGTAAAGCCGTAAAATGTCTACATTCGTGCCATCAGAACAACATTTGTGGGAAGTTTTAATATGCTTCTTTCATTTAAAGATAAAAGCAACCGAAGCGCATCAATTGCTTACCGAAGCTTACCCGGGCTATACTATAGACGTTGGAATGTGTCAGCGGTGGTTTAAGCGGTTCAAAGATAGTGATTTCGACACCGAAGACAAAGAACGCCCCGGCCTGTTGAAAAAGTTTGAAGATCATGAATTGGAGGCATTGCTCGATCAAGATCCGTCACAAACGCAAGAAGACTTGCGAAATCACTTGGCGTCGCTCAGCACACCATTTCCGATCGTTTGAAAGCAATGGGAATGATCCGAAAGGTAGAACATTGGGTGCCGTATGAATTGAAGCCACGAGACGTCGAACGCCGATTTTGCATGTCCGAAATGCTGCTTGAACGCCACAAAAAGAAGTCTTTTTTTGCATCGAATCGTCACTGGTGATGAAAAATGGATACATTACGAAAATCCAAAACTCCGGGCAACGCATGGATACCCCGGACATGCCTCAACATCGACGGCCGTTCAGAATATTCATTGCCTGAAGGTTATGCTGTGCATTTGGTGGGAGCAGAAGGGTGTATTATGAGCTGTTAAAACCGAATGAAACAATCACAGGCGAGGTCTACCGATGACAATTGATGCGTTTGAGCCGAGCACTGCAGGAAAAACGGCCGGAAACGGTCGCAAGACACGATAAAGTTATTTTGCAACATGACAATGCTCGGCCACATGTTGCAAATGTCGTCAAAACTTACCTTGAAACGCTCAAATGAGATGTCCTACCCCGCCCGCCGTATAGTCCAGAACTTGCGCCATCCGATTACTATCTCTTCCGATCGATGCAACATGGCCTGGCTGACCACCACTTCCGTCATTTTGATGATGTCAAAAAATAGAATGGAATGAGTTGCCAGAAAAATGGGAAAAATGTGTGGCTAGCGATGGGAATACTTTGAATATTGTATTCATATCTATTTTTCCTCAATAAAGCATTGATGACATTTTCAACCGGTAGTCCTATTAGTAAAAAATAAATAACAATAATTTTGAAAGTGCTCGTGTATAAAATGGAAAACAAGTGACATCTTTATTTAAGAACATCATAGTATTGATAGCCACTTAAAAAAAAAAATCCAAAATATGAGTTGGGTGACCCTTAAAAATAATGTTATTGTTTGAAATTTGTCAATATTTTTTTTGAATTCAAACAAATATAAGCTAAATACATTTAATATTATTATATAGAAGTTTGAAAGCAAGCAAATAAATTTTTAAATTGACTTTGAACAGAGCAAACAAAAAACTCAAGCTTGCTTTAACCGTTAATAGGATTTTTCTATTCCATATAATATAAATTGAAGAGACAGTTTCTTTATTGTGTTGTTTACATATTCGTTGTCCTTATGGCCATAATAGACAGAGGTAATTTATTGAAAAGATGGCAGGAAATTGCTGTATACAAATTTCGAAGGAAAGAATCTTTCCACGAAGATTATAGTTTTCGAGGTCTAACCAAGGGTTTTTCGGAAGAACCGGAAGAACTATCAGATGATAAAACACTGGAAAACTTGGATGTAAACTTTGTTTATGGGAGAGTTTTCTTAACATATATTTCTGCAGTAACAGTTGTAATTTTTCAAAAAAACTTCTCAGCAGCATAGTTTATTGCTTTAAGTATCGGGTTTTCAAATGGGGACTTGAAAACTTTGAATTTAATTTGTGAATCCACCCTTTCACTAATCATCGAACTTTCATTGTCAATTTTTTTTAGTTAACTAAACATTTTCATAATGGTAAAGTGCACGAACGATCAACGTCTGCAAATTATAAAAAATTTTCTATCGAACTTCAAAGTCGGTGGCTGCAACTTTAAGAGCGTTAACTCCAATTCTTGCCCTAGTAAACAGTAGTAGACAATAACAAGTTAAGTAAAAAAATTGTATTCTACATATTCGTTGTGTGATGTTGCCGTTTCAGTGAGACACCGTGTTCGTCAAAGTGTCCAAATATCGCTGCCCTTCCGGCGTGCGTAGCAAACGATCCAAATCAGTCAAATCCACGGCGTTCTAAAGAATTGGTCATCGCTCAGACCACATTATGACAAGATCAAGCTGAATCAAGAATTGAAGCCGATGGACTATTTGAAGCGTCGTACGTTCTCCGAGAGGGATCTGAAGAAAATGCGCCATCGCAAAATCATCTTCAGTGACGCAGCTCATTTTTGGCTCAATGAGTTCCTCAATAAGCAAAAACTGCATTATTGAAAATTCACCACTTCATAAATAACCACTTCATCCACAAAAAATAACTATGTTTGGTGCGGTTTGCATGCCGGCTGCATTATTGGGCCATATTTTATTCGTCGACGAACACGAACATGAATAGACAGCGTTATCGCTCCATGATTACCGATTATTTTTGGTCCGAATTGGAAGATATGGACTTGGATGACATGTGGTTTCAACAGGATGGTTCCAAAAGCCACACACCCTACCTTACAATCTATTTATTTCGTTTAAAAAAAACGTTTTCAAGTCCTTATTGGAAAACCCTTTAGTTGTTAAGCTTGAAAATGTTTTCTCAGTTCATCGGTGTGGTTGAAAAAAGACATCTTTGAATCAACAATCAACCCTTAGTAGTTGTACACATCGACCTCCTCAATAGGGTAACAATTGTCACTACAGATCAAACTATTTAAATAATTGGTTGATGCAGTGCAAGTTCATGAAGGAAACCTAAATTTTAGACCGTCAGGGTAAATGAAAGTAAATATTTAATTCGATGGATAAACTGAAAAACCTAAACTAAGTTTTGCCACTTCAAATTTACTTGTGCTCAGCAAAGCATACTTCAGCAAATGCCTTCAGCGTTCCTTGAAAACTCAATCTAAAAAGCACATTTACATATGTAGATGAGAAAAATTAGGGGTCCTAAAACGAGCCTTGTGGTTTGCCAATGTGTTTAAATTCACTCCTACGTTGTTCCTTTTTTCACTCTCTGTTGTCTATTTTCCAAAAAAATACACCGCGAAAACCTTCGCTTTCAAACTTTTTAAACAATATCTCACGATCGATTATGTCAATAGCTTAAGTTCTGTAGACAAAGAAGCAAGTCGTATTCTCTTCCTTACGTCTAATTTTGAGAACATTTGAGAGCAAAACATTTTTTGTAGGCAACCAAATGGAGCAGAATTTATGAAACTAATTTTATTTAAAAATATTGTTACCCTATTTTGTATGCCTTTTTAAACAATGTTGCTCATCGATGAGAGAAGTGAAATAGGTCTGTGGATTGAAGAAATCTGCTTCACTTTTTTTTAAATATTGGTACAGCATCCGCACATTTCAGTGCATCAGGAAAATCACCAGGCAGTACACTTTTATTAAAAATATCATAAAATACATCAACAATGTGACATGCGATTTTGTTTTTGGCTTCGGTAAGATACACCATCTATTCAACAAGAAAAAGGACCAATATTTTTTAGAGTTCCAAACCGTTAGAGGCTCACAGAAAAACTACCTTTCTTGAATGACTTACTGTCGAAGCGACTTCAAAACGTGCATCTTGAAAGGTGAAGGGAAATTGGCCTTTTCGAGGTGTTTGACTAGTAGAGTATAAAATTTGTGACCTACCATTTTCGTTTCTATGATCATAAACATTTGTATTTTTCTACAAGCTTTTCGGTTAAGGGGTATTTTGAAAACAGAACTCTTATATTATTTTTCGTTTTTATTTAGCGCAGTAAACACGGTTTGATCCTTTTAAATGATCTTTTAACCCTTTTCGTATTTATTTTTTTTACAATTTTGTCCAGCTGCAAATTGGCTTTTGGAGGTCATCGAAATTAATATTCCCTGCACATTATTGCAGAGTCGTTTTACATTTTATCACTTAATAATAATAATAAAAAAAAAAATTAATGACAAAAGTCGTGAAAAACGTTGACCATAATGATGCTCTGAGTCACAAATAGACTTCAGACACTCCCAAAGTCTACAGGCAGTTTAGAGAACGTCAAGTTCAATTCCATTACTCATGAAGTTGTTCCGAGAAATAAGTCGACTTGTTTCTTACTTACTCTCGATATTAATGCCAATTACGTTGAAAAATAAAAATTTTATTCAATATCAATAAGATTAATGAAGTCTGGCTTGGGGGATTTTTCTTTCATTCGCGTAATTAAAGTGTCAATGCGTTCATTACCACCCGCAGTTTTAATCTAATATATTTATTTAGACAGGGGTGCTTAAATCACTTTACTACGACGCTTTTCTTGGAGCTGTGAGTTTTTCTAGCCGGATTTATGACGAATCATAATATTTTTGAAATAAGTGATTGCGTTTTGCCGAAATCTGAAATTTATCTGATTGCGTTCTTCGATGGCTTTGTTAAATTGGCCTTGAAGAAGAATTTATAATTCGACGTAGTTTCGACAAAAAAAATAAATAAATAAGCAGAGTATCTGCGTGAGCCATGATTCACGACTTCTGCTGTCTTGTTCTAGCTTAATTTTAGAAATATACTATATGTTTGTTTGTGGGAGGTAATCTTCATGAGAAGTCATTTAATTTCGAATATTCTTTCACTGGTATTAAGAATGGACTTTAAGAGTAAACATGTGCTATATTCTACCACTTATAAACAAAGGGCATTTTTTTAAACTTAAATCAATGAACAAATGGTCGACTGAATGCGTTTTTTGCTTCGTTGACTTATTCGGCAGTATTCCAGGATTCAAGGACTGCGATGAAGACGATGCTATAGATTGGTTAAACCACGATTCTAATGATCAAATTTTGGACGACGGCAAAATAATTTCATCAATAAAAAATCAAGATGATGATCACGACAACGACAGCAGTAGTGACGAAAGCGTGGATGCACCGAACAAACCTTCGCATGCGGAGGCATTTGCCGCTTTTGAGACGGGTCTCGAATGGTTCGAAAGACAAGAAGAATGTTTCCCGACGCAACTTCTTCTTCTCAAACGGCTGCGAGATTTGGCCGCTCGAAAACGCGTTGCAGCCGTTCGTCAATTAATATGTATGTCACATTTTAATAGACTGTACTGTTTTTATGTGAAAAGATGTTGTTTTTGTTTGATCTTATCCCAAAGTACCCACATTTCGATTATCCGAACTAGTCTCGGTCCCAATTAGTTCGGATAATCGAGGTTCTACTGTAATTATTTTTACTAGCGTTGATCACTATGATATGCCAGTGATTAAGTATAACATCCGTATTCATGAACGATGGATCCCTCTCTGAATTTTATGTCTGCCTTTGTGACTTGTGTAAAACTAAATGAACGGTTGAAATTGGGAACAGTATTCTCATATTGAATATCTTTAATCGAACGATTTATATCTTCAATGCTCTTTATAAAAAAAAAATTTTAAATTCTTTTGCCGTATCTTTTTTTTTCTATATTATTTCTTTATTTCATAACAATATCTTCGAATACTGCTGCTGAATACAATCTTGTGTCTAAAGCAAGACAGTGACGAAAGTACTTAACAAATTTAAAAAATAGATCAAATAGTTTTATTGATGGGGAAGCAATAGTATTAAATTCAATTATAAAATATTTTTAGAATTATAACATCATTGGATTAAACAAAGCATCAATCTCAGAATGGTTAAATGAAAAAAGCCAATTTTTTACTGCCTTTACGAATACTGTTTTCACTCTATCACACCTAAGATTGCATATTATAAGCTTATGAAAGTTAAACCATCTTCTTATCATATCTAGGTCGTAATTGACATCAGCAAAACTATCTATTAAATAAGTGTTTGAATAGAAAAGAGATGTACCATCAGCAAAGGCAGTGATTTTACCTTTAAAAGGTTGTAAAAATAATGAGTTAACATATATTGAAAAAAAAGGATTGGGCCCAATGCTGATCCTTGATGAACACCCATATTTAGGAAGCCTCTAGAACTGTAAGCATTTCTTACTTTTACAACTTGATTACGGTCAGAAAGGTGGGAAGAAAACCATTTATGAATAGAGTCTCTAAAACCAGCTTTATAAAGTTTATCAAGTAGCAAAGTTTGATTAACCATATCAAAGGCATTGCTTACATCAATAAATATTGTTGATGGTATCTGAGAAGCGTTTAAACTACTATATACTAAATTTCAGTAAAGCACTTTCAGTCGATTTCCCACTTCTAAACCCAAACTGACTATCGCTTAAAAACTTGGTGCTTTCTAAGAATGATAACATTCTTGATTTTATGCCTTTTTCAAAAACTTTTGCAAAAACAGAAAAAATAGAAATAGGACGAAAATTATTTAATGTTACTGTATCACCTTTTTTATGCAGCGGTAGAACAACTGTAGTTAAGAAAAACTCCTTCATGCACTCAATAGTTAAAAATATAACAAAGGACATCAGACACATGAAATGCAATTTGTTTCAATACACGACTTGAAATATTATCAGTAGATGATGAATTTGATGTTTTGAGTGACATAATAATACATCTTGGTGATTAGTTGTTATGTTCCCTTGGAATCTAATTATATTAGGCGTTTTCCTGTCCTTTTTGAGTACGTGACTTTTTCACCAGTGGACATTTTGGTATGAAAACCACACTATTTGGTTAAAGAGAAGTTTTCGGGTTTCACGACCTCGGAAAAAATGAAAATGAAAAAAAAGTTGGTTGAAGCGAATTCGTAATAAAAGTGAAGGTGTAAAATGATAACGACGGAGCGGCTTGTATTGTTTAGTTGGAAAATCTTTTGAATCTTTTTGCAAAGTCAATGATTTCACGGGTCCCTTTCTTCTGGTGTCAGTTCTGACGCCAGAATTTTGTGGCACAGTCTCATTGTTGCTGGGCATTGCAATGAAAGTGCTCGAAATCTTCCTCCTTTTCCTCGCTGTTATCGCTTATTGAGGTTTCTGTTAATCCGTGTCTGTATGAGTGGAAATTAAGGTTTATGTACCCTGGAACCAGTCTTATCATTAAGTGTAGATTTCTCTTGCTGTAGCTCCGAGCTCGGCTGCTTATTGGTTTACCTTTCATAGATCTCTGTAGATTGGCTACATGCTGTTAGCTTGGATTACCTTTTAATCAGGAAGACACCTTTTTCCTTAACAGGGTTCTTGGGCATATTTTCTGCTCATTTCCTAGCTAGCTCATCAACTGCTTTGTTACCCCTTTATACATTCGTATCTCGATAAGACCGACTTTGCTTAGTATTTCCAACTTATTTAAAAATAAGGACGCTAGTGAGTAGCAAGAAGTTTTGATTTTTTTGGCGGTCGGGGTGGACTAAATAGGATTTATACGAAGAACAAATTCATAGAGATAAGAGAGAAATCCCATCTCAGCGTATTTGTACAGGATCTGAAGCTGGATTTTGCTTTTTTAAAAACGAGAAAAAAACGAACTCTTGTGACATTCCCTATCTGTGTTTTTTTTTTTCAAATTTCCATGACATTAGCGTACAGCTGACTCATAAACTGCTTAATCAGAATGACTCGTTGAAAACCTTTCGTAAGTGATGCAAACACGTGTAATGCATGCAATTTTCAATAATCTTGAAAGTAAAGCAAAACTCAATTATAATAAGTGTGAGGCGATTGTCGTGTGACGCCATCGAAATTTTATTCGAAACATTCCAGAGCAGTCTCGAATGCTTTCTTCAGTCTGAGATAAGATACTTCAACAATAGTTTATTCACGTGCAGTCCACACTGAGGCTATCAGATAAACATGCCTGCATAAACAACCCCACAATCATTCTCATCTCGTTAATATTCTTTTTTTTTGTGCATTTTAATTTTTTGGTTTTTTTTTATTGTAATTTGTTTGTTTCTGATTTTTTGTTGTGTTGTTTCTTAAACGTAAACATCACAGTAACAAATTTGAATAAGAATGAAATATATGCTCGAATGTTAAAAAAAAACGAGCCTGCCTGACGAAGAACGCGATAAGATACAATTTATTTTTTTTTTTTGCATTTATTTGGAAGAGTTTCGCGTCGCGCGCCACCGCCATCGGCTGACTATAGTGTCACAAAAAAAAATGTTAATAAGTCTTGTGTTGTCTCCGGCAAAAAACACAAGCAAAATGCTAAATAGTAAACAAAGATTGATTCTTTAATAGAACGAGCGATTGCATGTGCCCGAACTTAGATACACTTAAGTTGGATATGTGAACACACTTTCCTGGAGTCCTAAGATCGTAGACTTTCTACTGGATCAGTTTCATAAAACCCGCTCTCTGTATCGGTTGTGGACGTAAATTTGTGATATAGTTCTTGTTTTATTTTTTTTTTATTGATAAAATACTAAAGTGGACAAATTTTGTGCTTGACAAGTTCAAAAATGGAACGTCATCTTAAAATGAAACAAAATCAAAAGGTTCCTTGCAAGAATGACCGAAAATCATACCTTCAAAAGGTTATGCTAACCAGGTAAGGTTATATATTAGGAAGTTATCAGCAAGCAAGATAGTGAAAGTATGTATGGCTTGACGAGAACCGGTCTGATTACGTAGATGCTTATTAATAAAATCTTGATAAGTAGTTTTTTATAGTCTGGCTATAAGCCTTACGAATTTTCATCAGTCGTTATCAGTTGCTTTACAAAAAAAAAAAAATGAAAGATTTATACAGACCGATAACGAAAGCTATAAACGATTAGACCTATTGTATTAGTGACTTAATATCAAGGTCTTCTAGGCCTTTAGGTTACATAAGATAGGCTTTCGTTTCTAAACATATTTATCTTATAACTCATCTTGATAAGTTATTTACTTAAGCCTGGCGATACATTTCTGAGATATGTCTTTATTTATTCAACCATTATCAGCTGTCTTTGAAACTCTGCCATTTTTTCGTAGAATGTTTTCTTTTATAAGTTCGAGCCTATTTAGACATGGGAAAGGATAGAACACCTAGTTACGAGCCCCCTTAGAGGTATCTTTTTTTTAATTGAACAGCATTAGCGCTTTCGGTGTGATAAATAACCGAAGCAGGACTTCTATTTTCTAATATAAGTTTACAAAATGACCCCTTTTAAAATTCGGGCCCCCAACATTTTTGTTATGAAGTCCATGTTTTTTTTTTATTAACGAACACTTCCATTTTGATAATCAAGCTCAATCGTATGGCCACCGCGGGCATGTTTGCAGCGGTCGATTCGTTGAACCTAATATTCGATGACTCGGCCACACATTTCGGCCACTATTTTGCGTTCAATGTTGGCTCTGAGCTCTTCCAACGTCGTCGGCTTTTTGGCATAAACTAATGACTTAACGTTGCTCCAAAGAAAATAATCTAGTGGCGTTAAATCGCACGAACGAGGCGGCCAATCGACTGGCCCATTTCTTGAGATAAAACGCTCATCAAACTTACTCTTCAATAAATCGATTGTAAGGTCTGTTGTGTGGCTTGTGGCACCATCCTGTTGAAAAAATAAAATCTACGCTTCTATCTAAGCAAAACGTCAGTCAGTCAACCAGTCTAAAGTAAGAACTGAACTAAAAGCCTTAGCTTAGCGTGGCTGCTTTCCTTGAACAGCTTCATCTTTAACGGTGCCTATTGTTTTCTGAACCTATGTTGTTTGGGCGATAAATCTCCTGCTTCTTGAACTGCTGCAAGATTTCTTGGATTTTATATCCTCTCTGAGAGTATTCGCGCTGCGTCCAGAATGTAGAAATGTCTGTACGCGCGCCGATGGGGAATCAGGGTCGCCTTTTCTCAAGTATCGAATAAATCTTTCGCCTTAACTCTTGTTAGGATATTAGGTCACAACGCCCACAATTCTTCTCGAATAAAAGCCTCAAGCACTAATCTAGATTGTCTTCCACTTCTGACTGGTATTGAGTGACGTTCTTCGTTGTGCAACTCTTTCGTCGTTTTCGAAACTATGGTGCAAGGCTCGTAACTATAAGAAAAAAGTAGTGCACTTAACTGGAAATATTGATAGATATCGTCAACCGATTATTTGTCGCCCAGTGCAAGATTAGTTTCGAGGTTACTAGTAACCGAGAAATATCCTAGATCTACCTCATCTAGAGCTGCACGAGATCACGGAATTCTATAATTGTTAAAGCCAACATTAAATAAATTTGCGTTATTGAAGTTTTTAGCTTCAAAAACTACGTCTTGTGGATAGTACATGGATGGACTCTTTTGCCTCTTCACCTCTGCAGATTCAGTGCAATCTTCGTGGTATATTTTAAGGAAGGGTGGACATATTTGCGCGTTGCGATCTAGCTCTACAAGTTCTCAGCATATAGGTATCCTTTTTCATTTCTTAACGATGGTTTGGATCGAAAAGATTACCTTAAGTGGTAATAGCATTAGTAGTTTTTTTTTTTTTTAATTATTTGCTCGCTCTTCAAGAGGATATTAAGACTCACAGAGCGAGCGAAAGAATTAAGAGAAGAATGAAAGATTGTGTAGTAGTTTCAGAAACTCAGGTGTAATTGGTTTTAACTCACTTCCGTGGGCGGAGCCCGAAACGGGACAGAAGATTTTGATATCGACCTATTGGCTTTAACCTAATTCGCAGGATTTTATTCGACATTGGTTATGATCTATGAATTTTGAAAGTTTGGAAGATTTAGCTTAAACACCCCGCTGTCAGTGTTATGCCTTCACAGCAGAGCCATCTACACACAATCTACACAAACCGCTATTTTTGAAAACACGAATTAGGAACTTAGCCGATATAAGAACCACTACAACAACGCCAACCATTAGTCAGACTACTATCATTGGTCGACCAATCCAGTGATAATGCCATTAACTTGATCCCAATGTCAAATGGTGACTGGACCAGATTCGAAAAACTGAACCACTGCTCTAGGAATCGAATCTGGGACCTATCAATTGAATCAATTGAAAGGCAGGCGCTCTACCAACTTCGCCACCCAGCTGTTGTGTTATTGTTAGAACAGAGGTCAATTTTTACCAGCTTCAATGTTGATTTCAGTACTGAAATGGGTGTCATCCACACCGATTGATTTCCTGACATCGTAGGAAAATCAGGTGTGTTCTGTTACGATTTTTGGTTCGTTTCGTGCATGTGCGGGGACAATTTTGATATTACGACATCGTCCATGTAGGCCATCGCGTTGAATTTGTATGTTGCCATCATTTAAATGACTAAGTCAATTACAAGAAGCTTTACGAGAAGCAGTGATCTTTTGTTGCTGAAACCAATACCAATTTATTCGTTGTTTCTTTCAACAATGAAGATACTGCAAAAATGAAGTTGCTCTCCGACGACGGAAAGCCTATTTAGTCAACCCTCTATTCGTAAAAGATCCTCTTAAAGATCGTTGACAACAAGTCAAAAGATTATTTGTACCTTATAGAAAAGAGTACTTCAATATTTGTAGTTAAAAATAATTTTTTTAGGATGATAAGTATGAAAGCGAAGCATTCTTTATGTGTGCTCAAAGGAACCATCGAACAACTTCTTGGAAGTAACATCACAATCAAAAGCTACAACACATTATTGAGGTTGTAAAAGCGAAGATAACAGTTTTTGAGTATCTGTGAAGCCCAGTCACCAGGTTCACGAGAAAGGGGAACACTGAACCTCCAGTTCAAAGTTCGAGCCATCACAAATGCCACAAAGTATGGTCTAACAAATTAGTAAGCACACAAGCTCCCACCATCTAGTCACTTACATTGACGTGTCTCATTTTACACAGTATAAGTAAATTAGCTAAACTTAATAATAGGTTTACGTGTAGGAAATTTGATATAAACGAAAGATCAAAGTACTCGTACAAAATAATGTAAATAAATACAAAGTTCATTCGAATATTTATTTACGAGAGATTAGAAAACAATCACTATTCGCAGCCATATATTTAAACATTTATAAAAGGAGATAAAATAAGTGTACACAGGTTTGAGAAATGTTTATTAAAAACCCGTATGTCGATAGTTGCTTCTTAATTTTATTGTCTGCATCTAGCAGAAGATGATTAACAAGTCAACTTTTGTGAAAAGTTTACACTGCCGTCAAAAAGGCTTCCGGCAGTACATTCTGACGGAGTAAATCAAATTTAACTTACTTGCATGCCAAAGCTGGAGCACTTTCTTTTCCACTGCCCAGCAACATTGTGTCAAGAGTGAGATTGCAGATCTGCTTGGAGAAGTGAGAAACGCGGTCATATCTTCGCAAGCCAAACACGTATCGAGCGGCATTGTTATAGGCAACATTGAGCTTACGGCTACTAACCGAATCAAACTTACCGAAGACTTCGCACCTGTATGTGAGTATAGGCGTAATGAGGGTCTTGACTAACAGGATTCTCAATTTTTTTAGTAGCAATCAGTTTGGATTCAGAAGAGGAATATCAACCGAGAATGCCATCCTCAGAGTGTGTAGCCAGTTGTATGAAAGTATTAACTGCAACAAATCTACCATGGCTCTTATTGTTGATATGGCAAAAGCATTTGACATGATTGACCATGATCTTCTCCTAAAAAAAATATACAATGCTGATTAAGAGGAGTAATTCACAAATGGTTTACTTCTTATCTTAAAGGCAGGAAACAAAAAGTCAATGTAAATGGGAGCTTTAGTGACTCACATATTTTAAAAAATGGTTTACCACAGGGTTCAGTTCTTGGCCCTGTACTGTTTTTCATTTATATAAACTCTTTCTTTGAACTAAATCTAAATGGTGTGTCAACTGCATTTGCAGACGACATATGCCTATCTCACCAGTTTGATACAGGATACGAATGTATTGAAAAGATTTCGGAAGATCTAGAAACCTTGAGACTTTGGTTTACGGAACATAAATTGATTATTAGCGAAAAGACAAAACTTATGTCCTTTAAAATATCAAATAACATTTTAAATGATTTTAATTTATGCTTTCATGCGTATGATTGTAAAAAATTCTATCTACCTGTACATAGTTAAAAGTAAGTGACAATAAAAACAAAAATATGAAATCTATAAAATACTGTAAATATGACGAGACCCATTTCATATCTGAGATTACGAAAAATTCACTCTTCATTAATTTTGATACGGATAGACCGTACAATTTGAATTATTTATGTAATCAATTTGTGTCGGGCATCAAAAAAGCAATCAACACAATGATGAAAGTAAAGCAAATTCCCGTTAATAATGCTGAATGGTTTAATAGTGAACTTATACAGGCCAAATTGACCAAAATCAATTTGTATAAAAGAGCTGTTCTATGCAATACCCCACATCTCTGGTCAAACTACCGCGAGCATAGAAACCAATACAAAAAAAATATTAACATAGCTTAGTCAATCTTCATCAAAAGACAAATTGATTGGGCGTCAAATCAAAAAGATATGTGGAACAAATTAAAAAAATACGTATTTAATAAAAAACAAGATACCATAACTGATGTTCCAACAGAAAATAACGATATTATAAGTGATAGTGCAATTCTCTGTGATATGTTCAATGAGTATTTCGTCCAGAGTATAATATCTATAACCCGATCTGTGATACATCTTGACTACGTTAATTTAATTGATGAGTGCAATATATAGTAGATTTTAAGTTTAATGTTGTAGGCCTAGAAACTATCAAAAGTGCAATAGAAACCCTAAACAAAAAACAAGACTTTAACTTTATGCGCATTAAAATGATTAAAGACTCCCTAAAGATTACCGGACCATTTCTCCAAAGAATAATTAATATATCTCTTAGTGCAGGAATATTCCCAGAAGCATGGAAAGAAAAAAACTAGTGCAATAACATTTAGTGACTACCGACCCATAAATATGATGCCTATCTATGAAAAAATATTAGAAAAAATTGTCATGTTACAATTACAGGAACATTTGAAAAATCAATTTCTCTTGTACAGTTATCAATCCGGATTTCGAGCTAACCATTCATGCGAAACGTGCATAAATTTTGTGATTAACGAATGGAAACGAGATATCGATGATAGAAAAGTGGTTGTAGCAATTTCCTTAGATTTAAAAAGAGCCTTTGAGACTGTTAACCACAGTATCCTTTTAAAGAAACTTGTGCGCTACGGCATAAAATCAACAGAACTGAACTGGTTTAAAACGTTTATAACTGGTAGAACCCAAAGAACATCATTTAATGGTACTATTCTTGGAGTGTTATTGTTCCTGTTATTTTTAAATGATATGGTTAAAGTGGTAAAATTTTCTAAGCTTGTTCTTTTTGCCGATGACGCACTGCTTTATATCTCTGGTGCCGATATAGACACTTGCGTGAATAACATTATCCGAAAACCTTGAAAACATAAATAAATAGTTAAAAATGAACAGACTTGTGCTTAATGTGGAAAAAACTAAATGTATGGTGTTTCGTAGTATCTCTGTAAATTCTGTCCCAACGGTAAACGTAAAAATTAATAACGAACAAATTGAAGTGGTGAATAATCTTAAATACCTTGGCGTTATGCTTGACGACAGACTATATTTTAAAGCCCATATAGACTATATATGTAAGAAAGTGTCAAAAAAAAATTGGTGTGTTAAGGAAAATGAGACAGAATATTTCCACGACATCAGCAATAAATGTGTATAATGTACTAGTAAAGCCTCATTTCGATTATTGTGCAACCGTATTATTCATGTGTCCAAAATCTTACAAGGATAGACTTCAGCTACTGCAAAATAAAGCTATGAGAACAAAATTAAAGTGTAACAGATACACATCGAAAAGAAATAAGACAGTCGCCCTAATGTGATTAAACATAAACCAACGTTTATATGTTCTGACAATGTTATTTGTCTTCAAAATAAAAAAATAATATGCTACCTGGATATTTTGAAGAATTTAACAACTTGCCACCTGACATCAAATACTTAACAAACATAATAGAATTTTAAAGAAAATTAATTAACTTTGCGAAACTAAACTAAAAATCAATGTAAATAGTTTATATTTGTATGTAAAAAATAGCTAATTGAAGCTAAATTCAATTAAAAAAAAAAAAAATAGTTGTGGTAAATATAATTTTATTCGTAGTTCGCCGTGTTCAAATAATTGTTTTAACATAGAATCAGCATCACTTTAAATACCTTGGAGTATTAATTGACCAAAACTTAAATTGGCAAGCTCATATTGAAACCATTAAAATGCATGTGCTCCTAGTAACGTGCAAAATGTACCTCATCAAACAACATTGTTCCACTAAAGTATTTAAGTTAATTTATTACGGTCTTGCTCATTCTAAGTTGCAGTATGGTATCACAAGTTGGGGTGGTTCTTATAATAATTCCTTCAGACCATTGTTAATAGTTCAGAAACATTTAATCAGGATTATTTGTAACAAAAACCGTCTTACTCAGAGCTGGCCCTTATTTAGAGACCTGCTTATTCTACCAATGAGACACCTTTACGTTTTTGAAGTACTAAAAGAATTTTTAAGCAAAGCGATAATATTCCTAGTTGAAGTACTCAGTTATATAGTCTTCGTATAAGTACTATGCATCTTGTCAATATTCCAGTCGCTTACAAATCCCATTTTTCACACTTCTACAATGTTATAGCCCCTTGAATGTATAATAAGTTACTATTTTCTATTTAAACAGCCATAAATTTTAAATCGTTCATTTTTAAATGTTAAAGACTGGACTATCAATTATAACATCCTTGAATCGGTACTTAAAATCGATCTGCTAGCCTAATCATCAGCACAAGTCAAGTGACGATTGATGGTAACTCGTTTATGTAGAGTGAAAATAGGAGTGGACCCAATATGGATCCCTGTGGAACTCCACACGAATTCGGAAGAAACTCCGTCGTCCTTCTAGAAAAGAAGACATGAGACTAACCGCACTATTAGAAGAATTATATTTCCTCGCGAGCTTATCGCATAAGATTGAGTGATTGACAGTGTCAAATGCCTTAGAAAAGTCAAGTAGCACTAGGAAGGTGATCTGGTTTTTATCCAAATTCTGTCGAATGTCATCGACGACAGTCAGCAGTGCGGAGGAACTGATTGCTTGGTTGTCAGGAGATTATGCTGATAGAGGTCCATTTAAATTTGTTTCTGCATGATTCTCTCAAAAACTTTGGAAGAGAAAGAAAGTCTTGCAATTGGGCGGTAATCTTTACCTGATGTATTCTTAGGTACAGGTATAATTTTTGACTTCTTCCACAGCGAGGGAAACACTCCTGTCGTAATATGACAATACGGCTATTGATGTGCGATTCGTGTGGCAATATTAGAGCCAAATTAGTTTTCAAAAATTTTGGGTGAATCCTATCGACTCCCGCAGAGTTTGATTTTATAGATAGTAGGCTTTCAACCACATCCGCCTGGGGTATACCAGAAAAAGCGAATTCTATCGAAGGTGACGCTGTGGCATCCTTGCGAAGGAGAACGGGCGGTCGAAGAGGACGCGTAACTTTCATTTAATACAGTACCATCAATGTTATCGAGATG
This sequence comes from Orthonevra nobilis, assembly GCA_963555765.1. Classification (NCBI taxonomy): domain Eukaryota; kingdom Metazoa; phylum Arthropoda; class Insecta; order Diptera; family Syrphidae; genus Orthonevra; species Orthonevra nobilis. The sequence continues at coordinate 100,570,963 of OY743225.1, read as the reverse complement.
TTTACTTTTAAGCTTGTCGACACCAATCCCCTTAAATTTTTTCCATAATTGTTTGCCTGGCAACAACGGATTCAAGGGCTTCAAGTTTTAGCCACCTGAATTTTGGAAACCACATTTTGGCGGAAATTGCGAAATGCTATAAGCGCTTCCACTGGGTCTATGCCTCATCGCGTTTTTTCATAAGCTCACGGATGTCACGTGTGAATCATGAATTTAGACCATGCCCGCTCGTTTTGGTCCTAATAGGAACATGACTGTCGAATAATTGATTCACCTTGCTTTGTAGAAATTCAACTTGTTGATCTGGTGAAGACATACAGTATATTTGATCCCAGTTTGTAGAACGCACATCACTTTCTAATACCTCAATAATAGTCTTATAGTCTACTCCTGAAATCTCTGAACTGATATGTTTGAAATGTATCTTGAAATCTTGAGATCGTGTTCAGAGAAAGCAGGAATTGACAATTGATCGTAGAAAAGAACGATCCTTTTTGCTTATTGATTTGATCGGTTTCAATTTTGTGTTAAGGTCTTTTAAGCGACGACGTATGGTATGGAGTATGGTGTGCTGTCGACTTCAATTCCGTTCCTTGTCCCTTAAATTTATTTAACTACTCCGAGGTATGATGTTGTATATCGACCTAACCCTTAATCTTCATTAATTATTAAAACCATAAAGAATTAAGTTCTGATCTTAAACTTGTGGATTGTAGTGTAGATGAGAGCTAAATACCCACTTCTCGACAGTGTGACATCATGGACTGGTCACGAATGAAAACAGATACAGAAAACGTTTTAAAAATTCGTTCTAAACTTGTTCACTCTCTCTTTGCTCAAGACACGTGCTTTATCCGGTAGCTTGGCTTGCTAATTCGAATCACGCCTTCATTTATTTGACGCTTACACAACTCACTCGATACGGTCTAACGCGACAGTCAGTTGGAGACTAATCGCTGCCGAAACACGTGGAAACCTTTAAACTTTAAGTGTGACAAAAATCAACATCAGTTCGAGTCTTTTTTTTTAGCTCACAATCAGTCATTGTCCTTGCAGACTTGCAGATTGTACAAAACGCAGTCATAGTGATACCAGCCGCAGAAGTAAACGCCCAACTGATAAGGTTATGGCCAAAGTCAATGCCATCGGAATACTCACGGTTGATGTTATCAAATTTTTGGTGTTGCGCAACTTCGTGTGGAGACTACCAGCTCTGTGAGTATATGACATGCGCTTGCCTGGGTGTGTTGAGTGACGTTATGCTTGACAAAATAGATGACACTGTCACAGACAGCTACGGTGGAATACCCAGCGCACACCCTACTCTGTTTGGGTTGCATTTTCTGGTGTCTTATTTTTAAAAAAACATTGTTATGTGGTTTGAAATTCAATGACGTCTGATTTTTTTTTGTGTTCGTTGTGACCCTCTGTGAATGCGACGCGACGTTATAGAGTTTTATGATTCAGAGTTTAAATGTATCCGAAAATTTTTGTAAGTGTTTAGTTACTCATGGAGCTTGTATCTTTCAGGATGGGATCATTTAACTCGGCTCCGAAAATCAATAATATCGACTCTCAGGATGACAATCTTGAATTGCCACAAGGCTTGAGCACCGGTGAGCTGTTACAGCATATAAAACATTTGCGCGGCGAGCAACAACCGCAGCTATTGACACGGTATTTTTTGAAGCCATCCAATGCGCCTTCACTGGTTGCAAATGAGATCTCCGAAGGATTGAGATTCCTCAAACTCAGCTCTGTGTCGAAAGGTATTTATTTTTTATTTTTAGTTGAATGTTTTATAAAAAAAAAAATTTATTGTAATTTTAGTCTGCAGTGCTCCAATGACGGCTCCAAATCACATACGTTTGCTTCAGTGGAATATTTTGTCACAAAGTGAGTAGAGGATTTGAATTTGTGAGGCAAATTTCCGAAACGAAATGCGCATAGTGAATTTTGTTGAATTTTGTTTTTTTTTTTCAGCTTTGGGACAAAATAACGATGGCTTTGTACGGTGTCCTGAGGAGGCGCTGACATGGGATCACAGAAAGTTCTTAATTGTGCAGGAGATTTTACAAAATAATCCGGATGTCGTCTGTCTGCAGGTAACAATTTTATTTTATTTTTATTCCTATTCGTTTATTGAAAATAAATTAATAATCCATGAGAATTTATAAAAAATGAAAAAAAAAATGCGAAATGTGTCGACCCGGCGGACTTTGTTTTGTCCAAAATATCGAAGACAGAATTTTCGAATATCAATTGTAAATTGAGTTAAGCAGTTTTCGAATTTGATTGAATCCTTTTTTTGCAAGGAATTTAAAGAGACTGATGGAATCACATGCCGAACCGGTAATGATTTATGCAATGATTTGTATTTGGATATACGCGACGCATTGTAATCCCGGATTAATACCACACATTCCTGAACGTTGCCCTTGCGAATTATTGTCTTGGTGAATGCAAGGCGAACCATATTATGTTTTGGAATTCGAACCCAATGAATTTTGGAACTTCCTTGGAAAATTGGTTGATTCGTCCGGAATAGTTACACAATCAACTAATTTGAACGAATGTCATCCAGTTCTTCTTCATGCGAAAGCTTAAAGCAAGCGTTGGTCACATCGTGAATGTCGGGAAGCGCTTGTCGAAAATTAATCTAGAATCTTTGCGCATACAAAATTTTATATCTCGTATTACTGATCAGATCTTTCACCGTTTTTTTTTTTACTGTGTTTTCGTCCCAGATGATATTCTTAAGACTCTGCACCATATTCGGCTTTGCGGAATGCTTTAAAATGTTGCATGTCAGTTCATTAGTCGGTTGGAGATTCAACGGCATCTTCAATGCAGAATTAGACACTCGACCACCACAGCACCACGACGGCAGAGTCTTACCATCTTGGAGTTGATCGATGGTGTTTCCAGAGCCTTTATAGTTGCCTGACTGTCTATGTAAATAACAATATAACTACTGTCTATCTCTTGAATAGCTGCTATTTCTGCATGGAAAACACTGCAGTGGTCCGGGAGACACACAGCTAGAGATAACTCAGGCACCCTCGTGTATACACCGGATCCTGTACCTTCCTCCGACTTGGAACCTTCAGTATATTGTGGGGATAGTTGTTTTGTGCGTTATTTCGATTTTGTTAGTATCTTCGAGTTTTGAAGTAAATCCATGTGCCCTTTCGATGCAGTAAGCTCCACGTATATTATAACTTCGGTAACAATCATCGTAATATTTCAGCCAAATTTTACAAAACTGTAATGAATTATTTACCAAAAACTTCCTTTAAATTACTCTATGTTTGGTATTAAACAGGCAGGTGAACTTTGTTTTTAAATATAAAGTGTTATACAAAAAATTAAAATAATAATTTGAATTCAAAAATTTTAGAGGCACATGAATTTAAAGAAACTTACAAATTAATATTTAAGTTGTTGCGATTATTAAGGACCTCTTTACAAACCTCATTTCGGTTACAAAATGTGCAATTGAAGTGTTAGCCCTGCTCTGTTCTTGCTTTAAAGATAAGACTTATTTGTTCAGATTAAATATCTCTTGAAAATTAGTTATTGCGACACAGTAAGGAATTGAGAGTTCTATAGCAAACCAAGTAGGGCAGGTCTTATTTTGTTACTTTTATTCCTATGAATCTTTATACATTTGCCTCCAAAAGTCCCAAAGATTGTGTATAGATATCAGCTCGTTTCAATATACAAAGGTGATAAATTACTATGAAATGCGAATTTCAGTAACTTTTAGTACATATAGTATGTAGCCGTAGTTGGCTTTCAGATTGCTAAAAAATATGTCAGAAGTATGCCGGACTCAACATGAAGGCTTGAAAATACGATTAGGGAATAAGCACTGCACTATTTCAAATTCATCCAAGTTTTACAATTCAATAACTTAATTTGCATAACAAAGGCAGGCGTTTACTGTGGCATTACAGATTTTGAACTTCAACCTAATATCAACTCGTCTATTTCGAAAACGAGTTCCTTCCTATGAAACTTTTAGCCGTCTTAGTGACTGATCCACTCTCTGTCTTGTTGTTTGATCAGATCTCATTGGAAGGGGGGAGCTAAGTCCAATTTTTAAGCACAATATCGATTGTGTGCAGCTGTATTTCACCAAAGGCTTCACGAATATTGTATAAAAATGAGAACGAATAAGATAAAAATGAGCTTCATCTGAAAAGATGATTTTTTTGGCAAAATCGGCATCTTCTGTAAGCCGATCGCAGGCACACTTAGCGAAGCGAAAACGCATTGGATGGTCAGTTGGCTTTAACTCCTGAACCAATTGGACTTTGTATGGCGTCATACTAAGGTCTTCATGCAAAATTCGTCTCAATGATGTCTCCGAAATGTTCAATTGTTGAGAACGACGGTGAATTGATGTTGATGGTGCTTCACGCACACTTTCTGCCACAGCAGCAATTTTCTCGGGTATACGCACTGTTTTTGGCTTTTCACGCTTTGTTTTATCGATGAGGATGCCAGTTTCTTTCACTTTTTTCACAAGATAACGAACATACGGAGCTCACGGTGCTTCTCTTCTTCCAAAATCCTTACGCAATTTTCGCACACATTCTGCAACATTACCATGATTTTCAAAGATTTGCCGCAATATATACAACCATATTTGTTCAGCGGAAGGATAAAACTAATTATCTGTCAAATCAGACATGAGCTAAATGTTACCATTCACGAAATTAATACTAGTTGAAAAAAAAAACGTTAGATGGCGGACCCTTTAAATGATTGTAAAAATAGTGAAAAATATATTAAATCTAATTACATGGTGTTACCCTCTGTATTCAATTGATCACCTCATCGTATCGATGATCACCCGGAGGCTGAGATATCTGTATGATGGTTCGATCGTTAGCTGATTGAGGTCTTGAATCTCCGCATTCGGGTGGTTTTGAAGTCTTTGTATGATTTTTCGGTTTAGTTGTAACATGTACCTCTCTAGTGGAACAACTTTGAGATTTTTCTCATTGTGTTTGGAGTTTGGTGTGAACCAAACTGGGCAATCGTATGTTATAACTGGCTTGATGAGTTGCTTGGAAACTAATAGTTTCGTGCTTTTGGTAAGACCTTTTTTTTTTCTTCAGCAGCGTTCCGTAATTGGCCTTCTTCAATATATTTAACACTAGTTGGTTGAACTTGAAGCGCTTGCTGAAATTTATTCCCAAGTACTTGATAATTTGATCAGGTGCAGTGAGTGTGCTGTCCGGGAGGGTGATCTGAATGTTCCGACAACGGGTCGTAAATTTGCGTTTTCCTTTAGCGATGTAGCGTATGCTACTGAGTCATCTGCATATAACAACGTCTTCGTCTGTGTATTGTTTCTTGGTTGTTCCAATGATGAAAAGTATTAGCGATATTCTTCCTCCTTGTTGGACTCCTCCTTCCATTGGTCTCATTGATGACATTGCGTTGAATATCTGTTTAAAAATATTCTGTACTGAACTGTTAATGATTCTTACCAAGTGAAGAGAAAGTTCAATCTTGATAAGCTTGAAGATAAGTCCCTTTATCCAAACGATTTCAAGGGCCTTTTGAATATCCAATAGATATTGACATGGCCATCCATTTCCAGGTCATCGGTGGCCACCTAAAGCCCTGAAAATTAATTCAGATAGTCTCAAATATTTTCGGATATCCTGAAAAATAAATACCAAAAATAATGCGTTTTGCCTATTGACTCTGACATGATCCTCAACATGGTAAGACTACATTTAGATGAGTTGGGCACTAGCCAAATATTTGAGAAGAAGCTTAAGGCTTTTCTCCATTCGGAGTTGACTTTCAAAACCATTTTGTTAAGGATGACATTGTCTGGGGCCTTCCGAAAGTTCAGTACTTTTTAATAGATCGGGCAGCAGCGGGAGAGTCGAAGTTCATTCGAGTCTTGTCTCGATTGTTTTTTTTTGTTTTGGACAAACATATACTTATGCACATAAGTGCCACACTGAATACAACCGTTGAGGCCTATGCTATAAAAAAACGATTGTTTAACAGCAGCCAAGCCCTGCTCACGATGTCCCGTGTAGTTTATTTTAGAAACAAGTTTGATAGGTAAGATTCGCGTCTTTAAATGGCTTGCCTTCACTTTAAGAGGACTCCAGAGATGCAGCCCTAAGAATTCTAAAGAACTTCATAGAAGGCACATTACAAGAATAATAACCGCAAAGAATGCCCTGATTTTCGGGCTGTGTGCCTTAATGGAATCGTCTTTTACTTATAATTTAAACGCTATCAGTACTGCTTATAAAACAAGCTTTGTAAGTGTAGAGTAATACCCATCTTGTCACAGTCATCATTTAGCGTGGTGTTAGTTGTTAGTAAACATAATTATACCGGGATAGCCTAACACCATACACAAATACACATATAAAAAAAAAGGCAAGAGGCACTAGTAACTTCAAATGACAAAAATACAGCAAAATTGAAAATATGAAGCATGCATGTTAAGAACAGATACGTCCAAAAAGTTTACGCTTGAGTTTCAGTTTACTAGAAACTATATCGAACATGTGACAGTAAACATAAGCTTGTATTGACATCCGCGTTAGGGGTTCAAAAATTTTAGTTGTTCGGGAATTAAATGACTTAACACTAAAATTTACTAGGGAAAGAAGTGCTGATGAGTCAATATTACCGGCTATAAGCTGATGCAAAAACACAATATCACAGACTTCGCGACGTTTTTGCAAAGAATCAAGGCCGATAACAAGAAGACGGTCCTTATAAGGTGGAAGGCGAAGAGGATCAGACCATGATAAATGACGAAGTGCGAAACGAACAAATTTGCGTTGTACAGACTCGATACGGTCAATATGTGTCAGGTAATACGGTGACCACGCATTGGAAGCGCATTCAAGCTGTGGCCTGACAAATGTTGTGTACAGGGTTCTTGTTATTAATGGACACTTAAATTCTTTACTCCAGCGTTTTATGAAGCCGAGGAGGGAGTTACTTTTGTTGACAATTTGCTCAATATGAGTTGAGAAGTCAAGATTTTGAGCGAATTGTACACCTAAGTCCCTGGTCAGGTTAACTTTGACCAGCGCAGAACTATTTAAGGTGTACGTATAGGTCAGAGGATTAAGTTTTTTAGAAAAGGACATGTAAAAACATTTAGAGATGTTTAATGATAGGCTATTGTTGGAGCACCATTTTGCGAAAGAATTAAGGTCATCCTGTAGAGCCCAACAGTCTGAAAGATTGTTAATTCCGTTAAATATTTTTATGTCGTCGGCATAAATTAGAACTCTAGAGTTCTTGAGCGCACTTACAACATCGTTAATAGATATAATGAATAACAGAGGACCTAGGTTGATCCCCTAAACAAGACTTGATAGCTTCGTCCGTCAAGATACGAGCAAATACATTCCACAAAGGATGCAGGGAATCCAAGGGCTTTCATTTTAAAAGCTATTAGCTTATGGGAAAGCTTATCAAATGCCTTACTGAAGTCAGTGTTAATGCAGTCGAATTGACGCCCTTCTTCTAATGCTTTATTAGTAAAAGAAGTTAACTCCAGCAAGTTAGTCACAGTGGATTTGTTTTTTACAAAACCATGCTGTTTGTCAGTGAGGAAAGGCTTGCAACTAAAGTAAAAACTGTCAAAAATGATAGCCTCAAAGTGTTTAGGCAAACAAGATAACTTAGCTATAGGTCTATAATTAATAACATCATCCCGGCAATCTTTTTTGTGTACCGGAATTATGAAACCATTTTTCCATAACTTTGGGAAAACTCTATGGTGAATGGATGCCTGGAATATGAAAGCAAGGGGCCCTGCCAGAGCACTGCCGCAGTTCTTTAAAATTATTGGAGGTATTCCATCAGGTCCACAAGTGGTGTCATTTGCAAGTCGAGTGAGATGGTAATTCACGTCATCAGAGGTTATTGATATTGGATTCATGGAACTGGGGCAAAAGCATTCGAAGTGGGTGAAATCTATTGAATTGGGTGTAAAATTGTCAGAATCATACGCTGAATTGAAAAAAGATGAAAAAAAGTTGCAAATATCTTCTGGCTTTTTGCTGGAACAATTCAAGTATGAAAGTGTTGAAGGATAGCCATCAGATTTTTTCTTGCTGTTAATCAACTTCCAAACTAATGTAGGGTCAGTTAGAAGGGATATACTTATTCTTTCAGTTTATTTATCGTAAAGATGAACTGAAATTCCCTATGAATGGATAGGTAATGATCGTGATCATCGGATTTATTGCTTGAAAGATACTTCTTCCATGCTTTATTTCGTCTATTCCGAAGACTACGTAGTTGGTGACTACACCATGGAGCAGTTGATGGCGATCCCTTACGAGTCCGCTTTAGAGGAACAGATGAGACGAAACAATCAAACATGTGTAAATAAAATTGTTCAACCATTTGGTCAACTGTTCCCTTCAAAATATTGTCAAAGTCAATTTTAGAAATTAATTCCAGTCGAATTCAAGGTCATAATTAACCATGTCACAATCAATCTCGTTGTTATGAGAAATAGTCAAATGTAGAGGAGGATGGTATATGTCAATTTTTGTCAAAGGAGAGAGACTACGTTCAACAATCCAGATACTTGCATTTGTAAAGAAAACCAGGTCAAGTTGACAGTTCATGCAGTTTTTTATACAACTTAATTGCTGTAAACCACAAGACATAAGCTACCAGCTGCGAGACAACTAAGTTTGTCCTCAGAGGGTATCCATTTTAAAAGGGGTAAATTGAAATCACCTAATAATAAAATTTCGTCGAGAGGCTTTCAGTTATCGAAAACATAGTTGATAGCAGCTGAGACACTTTCTTAAACAACGTTAGAGCTCGTGGGGGGAATATAGACAGACATTAATAATGAAAATCAGTTTAAATTTGAGCTTAACAATTCTTCAATAGACCGCAAAGGTCATGTGATTGGACTACAACATTCCAAAACCGCAAACATTCGTTTCTTAAATTGTCTTCAAATTCAAAAAGCCTTTAACTTTTCTATTAATTCTATAAACAAGTGCTCTATGTTTTGAGAAGTAGATAGTTTTTAAATAAAGCCACTTCAACGTCTATTTATATATTCGTAGAAATTTAACATTTTATCATTTCTTTGCAGGAAGTTGATCATTACAAATTTTTGGAAAACATTCTCGGATCACAAAACTATGGTGGCATCTTTTTTCCCAAGCCAGATTCACCGTGTCTTTATATAGAAGAAAACAACGGACCCGATGGTTGTGCGATTTTTTACAAACGCGACAAATTCGAGTTGAAAAACTTCAAGACTCACATCCTTGAAGTATGGCGTGTTCAGAGCAACCAAGTCGCCATCGCTGCAATCCTTGAAGTTAAATCCACTGGAAAAGAGATCTGTGTTTGTACGACTCACCTGAAAGCACGTCATGGATCATTGTTGTCTAAACTCCGTAACGAACAGGGAAAGGATTTAGTACGCTTCGCCAAGAGTTTCGCTGAGAACCGTCCTCTTCTAATTTGCGGTGACTTCAATGCCGAACCCATCGAACCAGTTTATTCCACAATCTTAGCCAGTGAGGGTTTGAACCTCTCGAGTGCATATTCTGATATAAAAAAAGAACTCAATGAACCTGAACCGGTTGGCAAAAATTCCGACAGTGAAAACGATGGTGAGAATTTAGAAAATTTCGCAGAAGCTTCGGCCAATCGTGAGCCTCCCTATACGACGTGGAAGATCCGTGAAGACGGTGAAGTTTGTCACACCATTGACTACGTATTCTACTCCAAGGATCAACTCAAGGTAAATCGAAGCATTTGCAAACTTTCTACGAAATCTTTTTAACTCTTGATGTTTTTAGGTCAACAACTGTTTGGAGTTTCCGCAAGGTGACGAAATCGGCCTAAACCGCACTCCAAGCTTTCAATATCCTTCCGATCACTTTTCATTGGTGTGCGACTTTGAATTTATTGGCGAATCCGATGACAATAATTAATGGCGGGAATAAAATTCAAACGAACGCTCAGCACTAAGCCAGTTTCGCTAAGAATTGGTTTTCTTTTGACATGAAATCCGATTGCATTGTGATATTAGTTTTTAGATATTCCGTAGAAATTAGTCTAAAATTTACATCAATCTAAATGTACCTACACTTGAGGACAAGTGTGTAAAAATAAAAAAATAAAAAAAATATGTAATTCAGTTGACGTAGGCAAATAACTAGAAATAAAGTAGCAGATATGAAAGTCGCACTTAAAATGTTTATTTATTTTTATCTAGTATTTTTATGTATATTATAAAACTTTTTAAATTTTAATTAAATGTTTCAATAAAATCGGTATGGCCATTGTAAATGTAAAAAAGGATTGGTTTTTTATCTAGACTTATTATTCAGGCCTACAGGAGCTATGCTTTAATTGGACAATTTATTATTTTAACCTCTCTTAGTAAAAGGAAGCTTATACAATTGTAAAACTCCTTATACCGATTATACCTTAGATTATACACGCCTCACAAAAGATGTTTTTGTCATCAACGAAAGGTATTTCACGATCGTTGAGAATCCGTTTTGGTGACCAAGCCTTTCGTGCCATATTCGAAGTGGTAGTTTCTTCACCTCTGCTACGTTTGCAAACATTTTCCCGTCAGCGTATGAATCCTGACAAAGCCAATCTGCTTGCTGCACAATTCGCGGCCAGTTCCACACTTCCAGATTGCACTTTACCACCACCTGTGCTCGAGGGCGTTGAACATTCTATGGGACAAATATATTTTCGCACTCGCACAGTCGCAAGAGTACTGAAAGATTTAGACATACACAAATCCGCTGGTCCAGATGGTGTTGCCCCTATAGTTCTGAAGAGGTGTTCTTCCACGCTGGCGAAACCACTGCGTAAGCTTTTTCATCTTTCCTACTCCTCAGGTCTCTTTCCGAGCAGATGGAAAACTGCATTTGTCCAGCCTGTCCCTAAAAAAGGCATTTCTTTTTCTCCCTCCAATTACAGACCCATAGCACTTACATCCCTTCTTTCTAAGGTCATGGAAACGCTGATCAATCGTCAGCTTATGAAATATCTTGAATCACGAAAACTTCTTAATGACCGGCAGTACGATTTTCGTCCACTGGTGATTTGATGACTTGTCTCACTGAAAAGTGGAACCAATCTATACATAACTTCGGTGAAACAAAGATAGTTGCACTCGATATTTCAAAGGCATTTGACAGAGTCTGGCATCCGGCTCTTTTGTCGAAAATGCGTGCATTTGGGATCGGTGAGTCTCTTCTTCGATGGATTTGACACTACTTTTCGAATCGCACAATACTAGTTGTATTGGGCGGTTTCAAGTCTGAAATTCACGATATAAATGCTAGGGTTCCCCAAGGCTGAGTTTTGTCTCCGACTCTCTTTTTAATTTTCATTAACGATCTCTTGTCTATCACATCTAATCCAATATATTAGTTCGCAGATGACAGTACCAATAGAGTAGAATTTAATGCTTCCAAAACCCAATGCTGTCTTATGTCATTAAAGCGAAACCCTAACACCCAGCCATTGTCCATGAATGGTATGTGCGTCGAAGAAACCGAAAAGCTTTCAATGCTCGGTATGTGCGTCAATTCTAGCCTACGTTGGAATGACCACATATTCGATATATCCAAGAATGCAGCGAAATGCTTAGGTTTTCTAAACCGGTGCAAGAAGTTTTTTACTCCTTCTGATTTAGCCATAGTTTATAAAGCTTTTATTCGGCCTAAAATGGAGTACAACGCTCACATCTAGGCAGGTGCACCCAAGACCACCTTGCAGCTCCTAGATAGGATTCAAAAGTGAGCGATAAAACTCATAGACGATGACAACATATCGAAAACAATTCACTCGCTGGAACACCGTCGAAATGTGTCTTGCTTGACTTTGTTTTATCGCTATTTCTACCACCAATGCTCCGTCGAATTAGCTAATTGCATTCCGCCCCTCCAGAAATTCACTCGCAACACCCTCACAGTATCGAATGCTCATCAGTTTACCCTAAAGCCTACTTTCGGGCGCACTGTGAAATTTAGAAATTCTTTTACAAGCCGCACAATGCGCATGTGGAATGCGTTACCTCGCTCTACAACAATTTAAAACCAATGTGCCCTGGTACCTCCTTTCTCTCCCTTCCGCTTCTGCTCGTGCTGTGTAAAAAAATCACTTTAAGGGTACTTCAAATCCCACTTGAGCACTTGAGCACAATTAATAATAACAAGCGCAAATTAACATTTTGAATAATTTTGATTCTCTGAATCCCACTGCAACCGTAGTTCCATTTTTCAGCAATTTACAACGTAAATTATCTGACACTAGCTTGAGACGTTTATCCAGAGCACTGCTTGATGAAAACAAATTGACCCTTATATCAGCCACCTTAAGCACAGCTGAGAGACGATTCTCTACCCATGTTTCATCATTAAACGACATAATGTTGATGTCACCTCTTCCGTAAGCGCTGATGGTATCTCGATTTCCAATCCGGATAAGTGCTGGAATGACAAATGGTGACTTGCTCCCGAATCGAGAAACCAGTCATCTCCCTTTACCAATCCGACTCTTAAGCGCTGTAAAAATGGCTAAAACTAGCAGGTAGTGTCATCAAGATTTTTGTTATCACCATGGACTTTGACACATCCTCACCAACATCTGCGAGTTGCTGCACAAGTATCTGCAGCTTAGATACGTGCATGGCAATGTCGTCTTCTGTATCTTTCGCGAAACTATAGATCCTTTGCTGAAGTAAGTGGATGCTTGCTTAAGATTTAACTTCGTAGATATTTTGCAACTTTAACCACATTTCTCGTGCTGAGTGTAAAAGCGGCTGATGTCCGACAGTTGTAGCGATAATTTTTTTGTGTCTTGCTATCTCCCTTTTTCCATTCACAAGTCTGTTTGTCGACGCCCTCGTCTTTGGCAGTTGGATTTGGAAATTCCCCCGAAACAAATTTGTGCAGATCAGCAGCTTTCACGGTATTTTCACCTGGAATTTCCACATGTTCCAGTGCTCAGCGTTTACAAGAGTTTCGATTTTTAATTGATCGCCTTCCAGTACCGTTACCGGTTTTGCCGTTTGGCCTTTTTTTGTGGTGGCGTGGTGTATTAAGATTAAGATTTATTAAGATTAAGACCATAGAGGGAGTAGGCTCTAGAATCTTCTTCACAAACCAAGACCTAAGAGGCACTTTAAGACTACCGGATGCTTGTAGCGTTTTTTCAGGAGCAGAGCAGGTTGCTGAAATACTAGAAATGAAATCGATTTCCGGCCGGGATAACGCTCTGTACATCGACAGTCAAGCTGCGCTAAAGGCACTAGCATCGTGTGAAATGAAATCGGAAAGAGTAAGAAACTGTCGCACAATGCTTAAGGGATGATGCACGTAGAATCCGGTAAAACTATGTTGGGTGACTGGACACCCCCAAATCGAAGGAAACAAAATAGCGGACGAATTAGCCAGAAATGGGAATGAACTACCTCCGGCCAATAAAGCTAGAAACGTTTTTGCAACTACTTTTTGGAAACCCTAAAGGAGGTAGGACGAAACAACTACAAACAGATTTTGAAATTTTGTAGGGAAATAAACTATTTAGAGGATATTTCATTGATATAAAGGTCTTTTTAATCAATTTCACTGAATTTGTGCTCAGATTGAAGCCACTGTAAGGATAGATAACTCATTTTAAATAAAACTCGAGATCAAGAAAAAAGTACATTTTATTATCATTGGCTATAGTCCACAAAAAATGTTGAAAAAAGGCGATTTTTGCCTCTTCCTATTTTTCTCGATATTTCATTGAAATAAAGGTCTTTTTAATCAATTTCACTGAATTTGTGCTCAGATTGAAGCCACTGTAAGGATAGATAACTCATTTTAAATAAAACTCGAGATCAAGAAAAAAGTGCATTTTATTATCAGTGGCGATAGTCCACAAAAAATGTTGAAAAAGGCGATTTTTGCCTCATCCTATTTTTCTCGATATTTCATTGAAATTAAGGTCTTTTTAATCAATTTCACTGAATTTGTGCTCAGATTGAAGCCACTGTAAGGATAGATAACTCATTTTAAATAAAACTCGAGATCAAGAAAAAAGTACATTTTATTATCATTGGCTATAGTCCACAAAAAATGTTGAAAAAAGGCGATTTTTGCCTCTTCCTATTTTTCTCGATATTTCATTGAAATAAAGGTCTTTTTAATCAATTTCACTGAATTTGTGCTCAGATTGAAGCCACTGTAAGGATAGATAACTCATTTTAAATAAAACTCGAGATCAAGAAAAAAGTGCATTTTATTATCAGTGGCGATAGTCCACAAAAAATGTTGAAAAAGGCGATTTTTGCCTCATCCTATTTTTCTCGATATTTCATTGAAATTAAGGTCTTTTTAATCAATTTCACTGAATTTGTGCTCAGATTGAAGCCACTGTAAGGATAGATAACTCATTTTAAATAAAACTCGAGATCAAGAAAAAAGTACATTTTATTATCATTGGCTATAGTCCACAAAAAATGTTGAAAAAAGGCGATTTTTGCCTCATCCTATTTTTCTCGATATTTCATTGAAATTAAGGTCTTTTTAATCAATTTCACTGAATTTGTGCTCAGATTGAAGCCACTGTAAGGATAGATAACTCATTTTAAATAAAACTCGAGATCAAGAAAAAAGTACATTTTATTATCATTGGCTATAGTCCACAAAAAATGTTGAAAAAAGGCGATTTTTGCCTCTTCCTATTTTTCTCGATATTTCATTGAAATAAAGGTCTTTTTAATCAATTTCACTGAATTTGTGCTCAGATTGAAGCCACTGTAAGGATAGATAACTCATTTTAAATAAAACTCGAGATCAAGAAAAAAGTGCATTTTATTATCAGTGGCGATAGTCCACAAAAAATGTTGAAAAAGGCGATTTTTGCCTCATCCTATTTTTCTCGATATTTCATTGAAATTAAGGTCTTTTTAATCAATTTCACTGAATTTGTGCTCAGATTGAAGCCACTGTAAGGATAGATAACTCATTTTAAATAAAACTCGAGATCAAGAAAAGAGTGCATTTTATTATCATGGGCTATAGTCCACAAAAAATGTTGAAAAAAGGCGATTTTTGCCTCTTCCTATTTTTCTCGATATTTCATTGAAATAAAGGTCTTTTTAATCAATTTCACTGAATTTGTGCTCAGATTGAAGCCACTGTAAGGATAGATAACTCATTTTAAATAAAACTCGAGATCAAGAAAAAAGTGCATTTTATTATCAGTGGCGATAGTCCACAAAAAATGATGAAAAAAGGCGATTTTTGCCTCTTCCTATTTTTCTCGATATTTCATTGAAATAAAGGTCTTTTTAATCAATTTCACTGAATTTGTGCTCAGATTGAAGCCACTGTAAGGATAGATGGCTCATGTTAAATAAAACTCGAGATCAAGAAAAAAATGCATTCTATTATCATGGGCTATAGTCCACAAAAAATGTTGAAAAAAGGCGATTTCTGCCTCTTCCTATTTTTCTCGATATTTCATTGAAATAAAGGTCTTTTTAATCAATTTCACTGAATTTGTGCTCAGATTGAAGCCACTGTAAGGATAGATAGCTCATGTTAAATAAAACTCGAGATCAAGAAAAAAGTGCATTTTATTATCATGGGCTATAGTACACAAAAAATGTTGAAAAAAGGCGATTTTTGCCTCTTTCATTTTTCTCGATATTTCATTGAAATAAAGGCCTTTTTAATCAATTTCTTCTTTCTCACTTTAAGGATAGATAGGTCATGTTAAATAAAACCCGATATCTACAAAAAAGTGCATTTTATTATCATGGGCTATAGTCCACAAAAAATGTTGAAAAAAGACGATTTTTGCCTCTTCCTATTTTTCTCGATATTTCATTGAAATAAAGGTCTTTTTAATCAATTTTACTGAATTTGCGCTCAGATTGAAGCCACTGTAAGGAAAGATAACTCATTTTAAATAAAACCCGATATCTACAAAAAAGTGCATTTTAGTATCATGGGCTATAGTCCACAAAAAATGTTGAAAAAAGGCGATTTTTGCCTCTTCCTATTTTTCTCGATATTTCATTGAAATAAAGGTCTTTTTAATCAATTTCACTGAATTTGTGCTCAGATTAAAGCCACTGTAAGGAAAGATAACTCATTTTAAATAAAACTCGAGATCAAGAAAAAAGTGCATTTTATTATCATGGGCTATAGTCCACACAAAATGATGAAAAAATGCGATTTTTGCCTCTTCCTATTTTTCTCGATATTTCATTGAAATAAAGGTCTTTTTAATCAATTTCACTGAATTTGTGCTCAGATTGAAGCCACTGTAACGATAGATTGCTCATGTTAAATAAAACTCGAGATCAAGAAAAAAGTGAATTTTATTATCATGGGCTATAGTCCACAAAAAATGTTGAAAAAAGGCGATTTTTGCCTCTTTCATTTTTCTCGATATTTCATTGAAATAAAGGTCTTTTTAATCAATTTCACTGAATTTGTGCTCAGATTGAAGCCACTGTAAGGATAGATAACTCAATTTAAATAAAACTCGAGATCGAGAAAAAAGTGCATTTTAGTATCATGGGCTATAGTCCACACAAAATGATGAAAAAATGCGATTTTTGCCTCTTCCTATTTTTCTCGATTTTTCATTGAAATAAAGGTCTTTTTAATCAATTTCACTGAATTTGTGCTCAGATTAAAGCCACTGTAAGGATAGATAACTCAATTTAAATAAAACTCGAGATCGAGAAAAAAGTGTATTTCATTATCATGGGCTATAGTCCACAAAAAATGTTGAAAAAAGACGATTTTTGCCTCTTCCTATTTTTCTTGATATTTCATTGAAATAAAGGTCTTTTTAATCAATTTCACTGTATTTGTGCTCAGATTGAAGCCACTTTGAGGATAGATAGCACATGTTAAATAAAACTCGAGATCAAGAAAAAAGTGCATTTTATTATCATGGGCTATAGTCCACAAAAAATGTTGAAAAAAGGCGATTTTTGCCTCTTTCATTTTTCTCGATATTTCATTGAAATAAAGGCCTTTTTAATCAATTTCTTCTTTCTCACTTTAAGGATAGATAGCTCATGTTAAATAAAACCCGATATCTACAAAAAAGTGCATTTTATTATCATGGGCTATAGTCCACAAAAAATGTTGAAAAAAGACGATTTTTGCCTCTTCCTATTTTTCTCGATATTTCATTGAAATAAAAGTCTTTTTAATCAATTTCACTGTATTTGTGCTCAGATTGAAGCCACTGTAAGGATAGATAACTCAATTTAAATAAAACTCGAGATCGAGAAAAAAGTGCATTTTAGTATCATGGGCTATAGTCCACAAAAAATGTTGAAAAAAGACGATTTTTGCCTCTTCCTATTTTTCTCGATATTTCATTGAAATAAAGGTCTTTTTAATCAATTTCACTGTATTTGTGCTCAGATTGAAGCCACTTTGAGGATAGATAGCAAATGTTAAATAAAACTCGAGATCAAGAAAAAAGTGCATTTTATTATCATGGGCTATAGTCCACAAAAAATGTTGAAAAAAGGCGATTTTTGCCTCTTCCTATTTTTCTCGATATTTCATTGAAATAAAGGTCTTTTTAATCCATTTTACTGAATTTGTGCTCAGATTGAAGCCACTGTAAATAAAGATAGCTCATTTTAAATAAAACTCGAGATCAAGAAAAAAGTGCATTTTATTATCATGGGATATAGTCCACAAAAAATGTTGAAAAAAGGCGATTTTTGCCTCTTCCTATTTTTCTCGATATTTCATTGAAATAAAGGTCTTTTTAATCAATTTCACTGAATTTGTGCTCAGATTGAAGCCACTGTAAGGATAGATAACTCAATTTAAATAAAACTCGAGATCGAGAAAAAAGTGCATTTTAGTATCATGGGCTATAGTCCACAAAAAATGTTGAAAAAAGGCGATTTTTGCCTCTTTCATTTTTCTCGATATTTCATTGAAATAAAGGCCTTTTTAATCAATTTCTTCTTTCTCACTTTAAGGATAGATAGCTCATGTTAAATAAAACCCGATATCTACAAAAAAGTGCATTTTAGTATCATGGGCTATAGTCCACAAAAAATGTTGAAAAAAGGCGATTTTTGCCTCTTTCATTTTTCTCGATATTTCATTGAAATAAAGGTCTTTTTAATCAATTTCACTGAATTTGCGCTCAGATTGAAGCCACTGTAAGGATAGATAACTCATTTTAAATAAAACTCGAGATCAAGAAAAAAGTGCATTTTATTATCATGGGCTATAGTCCACACAAAATGATGAAAAAATGCGATTTTTGCCTCTTCCTATTTTTCTCGATTTTTCATTGAAATAAAGGTCTTTTTAATCAATTTCACTGAATTTGTGCTCAGATTAAAGCCACTGTAAGGATAGATAACTCAATTTAAATAAAACTCGAGATCGAGAAAAAAGTGTATTTCATTATCATGGGCTATAGTCCACAAAAAATGTTGAAAAAAGACGATTTTTGCCTCTTCCTATTTTTCTTGATATTTCATTGAAATAAAGGTCTTTTTAATCAATTTCACTGTATTTGTGCTCAGATTGAAGCCACTTTGAGGATAGATAGCAAATGTTAAATAAAACTCGAGATCAAGAAAAAAGTGCATTTTATTATCATGGGCTATAGTCCACAAAAAATGTTGAAAAAAGGCGATTTTTGCCTCTTTCATTTTTCTCGATATTTCATTGAAATAAAGGCCTTTTTAATCAATTTCTTCTTTCTCACTTTAAGGATAGATAGCTCATGTTAAATAAAACCCGATATCTACAAAAAAGTGCATTTTATTATCATGGGCTATAGTCCACAAAAAATGTTGAAAAAAGACGATTTTTGCCTCTTCCTATTTTTCTCGATATTTCATTGAAATAAAGGTCTTTTTAATCAATTTCACTGTATTTGTGCTCAGATTGAAGCCACTGTAAGGATAGATAACTCAATTTAAATAAAACTCGAGATCGAGAAAAAAGTGCATTTTAGTATCATGGGCTATAGTCCACAAAAAATGTTGAAAAAAGACGATTTTTGCCTCTTCCTATTTTTCTCGATATTTCATTGAAATAAAGGTCTTTTTAATCAATTTCACTGTATTTGTGCTCAGATTGAAGCCACTTTGAGGATAGATAGCAAATGTTAAATAAAACTCGAGATCAAGAAAAAAGTGCATTTTATTATCATGGGCTATAGTCCACAAAAAATGTTGAAAAAAGGCGATTTTTGCCTCTTCCTATTTTTCTCGATATTTCATTGAAATAAAGGTCTTTTTAATCAATTTCACTGTATTTGTGCTCAGATTGAAGCCACTTTGAGGATAGATAGCAAATGTTAAATAAAACTCGAGATCAAGAAAAAAGTGCATTTTATTATCATGGGCTGTAGTCCACAAAAAATGTTGAAAAAAGGCGATTTTTGCCTCTTCCTATTTTTCTCGATATTTCATTGAAATAAAGGTCTTTTTAATCCATTTTACTGAATTTGTGCTCAGATTGAAGCCACTGTAAATAAAGATAGCTCATTTTAAATAAAACTCGAGATCAAGAAAAAAGTGCATTTTATTATCATGGGATATAGTCCACAAAAAATGTTGAAAAAAGGCGATTTTTGCCTCTTCCTATTTTTCTCGATATTTCATTGAAATAAAGGTCTTTTTAATCAATTTCACTGAATTTGTGCTCAGATTGAAGCCACTGTAAGGATAGATAACTCAATTTAAATAAAACTCGAGATCGAGAAAAAAGTGCATTTTAGTATCATGGGCTATAGTCCACAAAAAATGTTGAAAAAAGGCGATTTTTGCCTCTTTCATTTTTCTCGATATTTCATTGAAATAAAGGCCTTTTTAATCAATTTCTTCTTTCTCACTTTAAGGATAGATAGCTCATGTTAAATAAAACCCGATATCTACAAAAAAGTGCATTTTAGTATCATGGGCTATAGTCCACAAAAAATGTTGAAAAAAGGCGATTTTTGCCTCTTTCATTTTTCTCGATATTTCATTGAAATAAAGGTCTTTTTAATCAATTTCACTGAATTTGCGCTCAGATTGAAGCCACTGTAAGGATAGATAACTCATTTTAAATAAAACTCGAGATCAAGAAAAAAGTGCATTTTATTATCATGGGCTATAGTCCACACAAAATGATGAAAAAATGCGATTTTTGCCTCTTCCTATTTTTCTCGATTTTTCATTGAAATAAAGGTCTTTTTAATCAATTTCACTGAATTTGTGCTCAGATTAAAGCCACTGTAAGGATAGATAACTCAATTTAAATAAAACTCGAGATCGAGAAAAAAGTGTATTTCATTATCATGGGCTATAGTCCACAAAAAATGTTGAAAAAAGACGATTTTTTCCTCTTCCTATTTTTCTTGATATTTCATTGAAATAAAGGTCTTTTTAATCAATTTCACTGTATTTGTGCTCAGATTGAAGCCACTTTGAGGATAGATAGCAAATGTTAAATAAAACTCGAGATCAAGAAAAAAGTGCATTTTATTATCATGGGCTATAGTCCACAAAAAATGTTGAAAAAAGGCGATTTTTGCCTCTTTCATTTTTCTCGACATTGAAATAAAGGCCTTTTTAATCAATTTCTTCTTTCTCACTTTAAGGATAGATAGCTCATGTTAAATAAAACCCGATATCTACAAAAAAGTGCATTTTATTATCATGGGCTATAGTCCACAAAAAATGTTGAAAAAGGACGATTTTTGCCTCTTCCTATTTTTCTTGATATTTCATTGAAATAAAGGTCTTTTTAATCAATTTCACTGTATTTGTGCTCAGATTGAAGCCACTGTTAGGATAGATAACTCAATTTAAATAAAACTCGAGATCGAGAAAAAAGTGCATTTTAGTATCATGGGCTATAGTCCACAAAAAATGTTGAAAAAAGACGATTTTTGCCTCTTCCTATTTTTCTCGATATTTCATTGAAATAAAGGTCTTTTTAATCAATTTCACTGTATTTGTGCTCAGATTGAAGCCACTTTGAGGATAGATAGCAAATGTTAAATAAAACTCGAGATCAAGAAAAAAGTGCATTTTATTATCATGGGCTATAGTCCACAAAAAATGTTGAAAAAAGGCGATTTTTGCCTCTTTCATTTTTCTCGATATTTCATTGAAATAAAGGCCTTTTTAATCAATTTCTTCTTTCTCACTTTAAGGATAGATAGCTCATGTTAAATAAAACCCGATATCTACAAAAAAGTGCATTTTATTATCATGGGCTATAGTCCACAAAAAATGTTGAAAAAAGACGATTTTTGCCTCTTCCTATTTTTCTCGATATTTCATTAAAATAAAGGTCTTTTTAATCAATTTCACTGTATTTGTGCTCAGATTGAAGCCACTGTAAGGATAGATAACTCAATTTAAATAAAACTCGAGATCGAGAAAAAAGTGCATTTTAGTATCATGGGCTATAGTCCACAAAAAATGTTGAAAAAAGACGATTTTTGCCTCTTCCTATTTTTCTCGATATTTCATTGAAATAAAGGTCTTTTTAATCAATTTCACTGTATTTGTGCTCAGATTGAAGCCACTTTGAGGACAGATAGCAAATGTTAAATAAAACTCGAGATCAAGAAAAAAGTGCATTTTATTATCATGGGCTATAGTCCACAAAAAATGTTGAAAAAAGGCGATTTTTGCCTCTTCCTATTTTTCTCGATATTTCATTGAAATAAAGGTCTTTTTAATCAATTTCACTGTATTTGTGCTCAGATTGAAGCCACTTTGAGGATAGATAGCAAATGTTAAATAAAACTCGAGATCAAGAAAAAAGTGCATTTTATTATCATGGGCTATAGTCCACAAAAAATGTTGAAAAAAGGCGATTTTTGCCTCTTCCTATTTTTCTCGATATTTCATTGAAATAAAGGTCTTTTTAATCCATTTTACTGAATTTGTGCTCAGATTGAAGCCACTGTAAATAAAGATAGCTCATTTTAAATAAAACTCGAGATCAAGAAAAAAGTGCATTTTATTATCATGGGATATAGTCCACAAAAAATGTTGAAAAAAGGCGATTTTTGCCTCTTCCTATTTTTCTCGATATTTCATTGAAATAAAGGTCTTTTTAATCAATTTCACTGAATTTGTGCTCAGATTGAAGCCACTGTAAGGATAGATAACTCAATTTAAATAAAACTCGAGATCGAGAAAAAAGTGCATTTTAGTATCATGGGCTATAGTCCACAAAAAATGTTGAAAAAAGGCGATTTTTGCCTCTTTCATTTTTCTCGATATTTCATTGAAATAAAGGCCTTTTTAATCAATTTCTTCTTTCTCACTTTAAGGATAGATAGCTCATGTTAAATAAAACCCGATATCTACAAAAAAGTGCATTTTAGTATCATGGGCTATAGTCCACAAAAAATGTTGAAAAAAGGCGATTTTTGCCTCTTTCATTTTTCTCGATATTTCATTGAAATAAAGGTCTTTTTAATCAATTTCACTGAATTTGCGCTCAGATTGAAGCCACTGTAAGGATAGATAACTCATTTTAAATAAAACTCGAGATCAAGAAAAAAGTGCATTTTATTATCATGGGCTATAGTCCACACAAAATGATGAAAAAATGCGATTTTTGCCTCTTCCTATTTTTCTCGATTTTTCATTGAAATAAAGGTCTTTTTAATCAATTTCACTGAATTTGTGCTCAGATTAAAGCCACTGTAAGGATAGATAACTCAATTTAAATAAAACTCGAGATCGAGAAAAAAGTGTATTTCATTATCATGGGCTATAGTCCACAAAAAATGTTGAAAAAAGACGATTTTTGCCTCTTCCTATTTTTCTTGATATTTCATTGAAATAAAGGTCTTTTTAATCAATTTCACTGTATTTGTGCTCAGATTGAAGCCACTTTGAGGATAGATAGCAAATGTTAAATAAAACTCGAGATCAAGAAAAAAGTGCATTTTATTATCATGGGCTATAGTCCACAAAAAATGTTGAAAAAAGGCGATTTTTGCCTCTTTCATTTTTCTCGATATTTCATTGAAATAAAGGCCTTTTTAATCAATTTCTTCTTTCTCACTTTAAGGATAGATAGCTCATGTTAAATAAAACCCGATATCTACAAAAAAGTGCATTTTATTATCATGGGCTATAGTCCACAAAAAATGTTGAAAAAAGACGATTTTTGCCTCTTCCTATTTTTCTCGATATTTCATTGAAATAAAGGTCTTTTTAATCAATTTCACTGTATTTGTGCTCAGATTGAAGCCACTGTAAGGATAGATAACTCAATTTAAATAAAACTCGAGATCGAGAAAAAAGTGCATTTTATTATCATGGGCTATAGTCCACAAAAAATGTTGAAAAAAGACGATTTTTGCCTCTTCCTATTTTTCTCGATATTTCATTGAAATAAAGGTCTTTTTAATCAATTTCACTGTATTTGTGCTCAGATTGAAGCCACTTTGAGGATAGATAGCAAATGTTAAATAAAACTCGAGATCAAGAAAAAAGTGCATTTTATTATCATGGGCTATAGTCCACAAAAAATGTTGAAAAAAGGCGATTTTTGCCTCTTCCTATTTTTCTCGATATTTCATTGAAATAAAGGTCTTTTTAATCCATTTTACTGAATTTGTGCTCAGATTGAAGCCACTGTAAATAAAGATAGCTCATTTTAAATAAAACTCGAGATCAAGAAAAAAGTGCATTTTATTATCATGGGATATAGTCCACAAAAAATGTTGAAAAAAGGCGATTTTTGCCTCTTCCTATTTTTCTCGATATTTCATTGAAATAAAGGTCTTTTTAATCAATTTTACTGAATTTGTGCTCAAATTGAAGCCACTGTAAGGAAAGATATTTCATTTTAAATAAAACTCGAGATCAAGAAAAAAGTGCATTTTATTATCATGGGCTATAGTCCACAAAAAATGTTGAAAAAAGGCTATTTTTGCCTCTTCCTATTTTTCTCGATATTTCATTGAAATAAAGGTCTTTTTAATCAATTTTACTGAATTTGTGCTCAGATTGAAGCCGCTGTAAGAAAAGATAACTCATTTTAAATGATAACAAAAAATGTTGAAAAAAGGCGATTTTTGCCTCTTCCTATTTTTCTCGATATTTCATTGAAAAAAAGGTCTTTTTAATCAATTTCACTGTATTTGTGCTCAGATTGAAGCCACTTTGAGGATAGATAGCAAATGTTAAATAAAACTCGAGATCAAGAAAAAAGTGCATTTTATTATCATGGGCTATAGTCCACAAAAAATGTTGAAAAAAGGCGATTTTTGCCTCTTCCTATTTTTCTCGATATTTCATTGAAATAAAGGTCTTTTTAATCAATTTCACTGTATTTGTGCTCAGATTGAAGCCACTGTAAGGATAGATAACTCAATTTAAATAAAACTCGAGATCGAGAAAAAAGTGCATTTTAGTATCATGGGCTATAGTCCACAAAAAATGTTGAAAAAAGACGATTTTTGCCTCTTCCTATTTTTCTCGATATTTCATTGAAATAAAGGTCTTTTTAATCAATTTCACTGTATTTGTGCTCAGATTGAAGCCACTTTGAGGATAGATAGCAAATGTTAAATAAAACTCGAGATCAAGAAAAAAGTGCATTTTATTATCATGGGCTATAGTCCACAAAAAATGTTGAAAAAAGGCGATTTTTGCCTCTTTCATTTTTCTCGATATTTCATTGAAATAAAGGCCTTTTTAATCAATTTCTTCTTTCTCACTTTAAGGATAGATAGCTCATGTTAAATAAAACCCGATATCTACAAAAAAGTGCATTTTATTATCATGGGCTATAGTCCACAAAAAATGTTGAAAAAAGACGATTTTTGCCTCTTCCTATTTTTCTCGATATTTCATTGAAATAAAGGTCTTTTTAATCAATTTCACTGTATTTGTGCTCAGATTGAAGCCACTGTAAGGATAGATAACTCAATTTAAATAAAACTCGAGATCGAGAAAAAAGTGCATTTTAGTATCATGGGCTATAGTCCACAAAAAATGTTGAAAAAAGACGATTTTTGCCTCTTCCTATTTTTCTCGATATTTCATTGAAATAAAGGTCTTTTTAATCAATTTCACTGTATTTGTGCTCAGATTGAAGCCACTTTGAGGACAGATAGCAAATGTTAAATAAAACTCGAGATCAAGAAAAAAGTGCATTTTATTATCATGGGCTATAGTCCACAAAAAATGTTGAAAAAAGACGATTTTTGCCTCTTCCTATTTTTCTCGATATTTCATTGAAATAAAGGTCTTTTTAATCAATTTCACTGTATTTGTGCTCAGATTGAAGCCACTTTGAGGATAGATAGCAAATGTTAAATAAAACTCGAGATCAAGAAAAAAGTGCATTTTATTATCATGGGCTATAGTCCACAAAAAATGTTGAAAAAAGGCGATTTTTGCCTCTTTCATTTTTCTCGATATTTCATTGAAATAAAGGCCTTTTTAATCAATTTCTTCTTTCTCACTTTAAGGATAGATAGCTCATGTTAAATAAAACCCGATATCTACAAAAAAGTGCATTTTATTATCATGGGCTATAGTCCACAAAAAATGTTGAAAAAAGACGATTTTTGCCTCTTCCTATTTTTCTCGATATTTCATTGAAATAAAGGTCTTTTTAATCAATTTCACTGTATTTGTGCTCAGATTGAAGCCACTTTGAGGATAGATAGCAAATGTTAAATAAAACTCGAGATCAAGAAAAAAGTGCATTTTATTATCATGGGCTATAGTCCACAAAAAATGTTGAAAAAAGGCGATTTTTGCCTCTTTCATTTTTCTCGATATTTCATTGAAATAAAGGCCTTTTTAATCAATTTCTTCTTTCTCACTTTAAGGATAGATAGCTCATGTTAAATAAAACCCGATATCTACAAAAAAGTGCATTTTATTATCATGGGCTATAGTCCACAAAAAATGTTGAAAAAAGACGATTTTTGCCTCTTCCTATTTTTCTCGATATTTCATTGAAATAAAGGTCTTTTTAATCAATTTCACTGTATTTGTGCTCAGATTGAAGCCACTTTGAGGATAGATAGCAAATGTTAAATAAAACTCGAGATCAAGAAAAAAGTGCATTTTATTATCATGGGCTATAGTCCACAAAAAATGTTGAAAAAAGGCGATTTTTGCCTCTTTCATTTTTCTCGATATTTCATTGAAATAAAGGCCTTTTTAATCAATTTCTTCTTTCTCACTTTAAGGATAGATAGCTCATGTTAAATAAAACCCGATATCTACAAAAAAGTGCATTTTATTATCATGGGCTATAGTCCACAAAAAATGTTGAAAAAAGACGATTTTTGCCTCTTCCTATTTTTCTCGATATTTCATTGAAATAAAGGTCTTTTTAATCAATTTCACTGTATTTGTGCTCAGATTGAAGCCACTTTGAGGATAGATAGCAAATGTTAAATAAAACTCGAGATCAAGAAAAAAGTGCATTTTATTATCATGGGCTATAGTCCACAAAAAATGTTGAAAAAAGGCGATTTTTGCCTCTTCCTATTTTTCTCGATATTTCATTGAAATAAAGGTCTTTTTAATCCATTTTACTGAATTTGTGCTCAGATTGAAGCCACTGTAAATAAAGATAGCTCATTTTAAATAAAACTCGAGATCAAGAAAAAAGTGCATTTTATTATCATGGGATATAGTCCACAAAAAATGTTGAAAAAAGGCGATTTTTGCCTCTTCCTATTTTTCTCGATATTTCATTGAAATAAAGGTCTTTTTAATCAATTTCACTGAATTTGTGCTCAGATTGAAGCCACTGTAAGGATAGATAACTCAATTTAAATAAAACTCGAGATCGAGAAAAAAGTGCATTTTAGTATCATGGGCTATAGTCCACAAAAAATGTTGAAAAAAGGCGATTTTTGCCTCTTTCATTTTTCTCGATATTTCATTGAAATAAAGGCCTTTTTAATCAATTTCTTCTTTCTCACTTTAAGGATAGATAGCTCATGTTAAATAAAACCCGATATCTACAAAAAAGTGCATTTTAGTATCATGGGCTATAGTCCACAAAAAATGTTGAAAAAAGGCGATTTTTGCCTCTTTCATTTTTCTCGATATTTCATTGAAATAAAGGTCTTTTTAATCAATTTCACTGAATTTGCGCTCAGATTGAAGCCACTGTAAGGATAGATAACTCATTTTAAATAAAACTCGAGATCAAGAAAAAAGTGCATTTTATTATCATGGGCTATAGTCCACAAAAAATGTTGAAAAAAGACGATTTTTGCCTCTTCCTATTTTTCTTGATATTTCATTGAAATAAAGGTCTTTTTAATCAATTTCACTGTATTTGTGCTCAGATTGAAGCCACTTTGAGGATAGATAGCAAATGTTAAATAAAACTCGAGATCAAGAAAAAAGTGCATTTTATTATCATGGGCTATAGTCCACAAAAAATGTTGAAAAAAGGCGATTTTTGCCTCTTTCATTTTTCTCGATATTTCATTGAAATAAAGGCCTTTTTAATCAATTTCTTCTTTCTCACTTTAAGGATAGATAGCTCATGTTAAATAAAACCCGATATCTACAAAAAAGTGCATTTTATTATCATGGGCTATAGTCCACAAAAAATGTTGAAAAAAGACGATTTTTGCCTCTTCCTATTTTTCTCGATATTTCATTGAAATAAAGGTCTTTTTAATCAATTTCACTGTATTTGTGCTCAGATTGAAGCCACTGTAAGGATAGATAACTCAATTTAAATAAAACTCGAGATCGAGAAAAAAGTGCATTTTAGTATCATGGGCTATAGTCCACAAAAAATGTTGAAAAAAGACGATTTTTGCCTCTTCCTATTTTTCTCGATATTTCATTGAAATAAAGGTCTTTTTAATCAATTTCACTGTATTTGTGCTCAGATTGAAGCCACTTTGAGGATAGATAGCAAATGTTAAATAAAACTCGAGATCAAGAAAAAAGTGCATTTTATTATCATGGGCTATAGTCCACAAAAAATGTTGAAAAAAGGCGATTTTTGCCTCTTCCTATTTTTCTCGATATTTCATTGAAATAAAGGTCTTTTTAATCCATTTTACTGAATTTGTGCTCAGATTGAAGCCACTGTAAATAAAGATAGCTCATTTTAAATAAAACTCGAGATCAAGAAAAAAGTGCATTTTATTATCATGGGATATAGTCCACAAAAAATGTTGAAAAAAGGCGATTTTTGCCTCTTCCTATTTTTCTCGATATTTCATTGAAATAAAGGTCTTTTTAATCAATTTTACTGAATTTGTGCTCAAATTGAAGCCACTGTAAGGAAAGATATTTCATTTTAAATAAAACTCGAGATCAAGAAAAAAGTGCATTTTATTATCATGGGCTATAGTCCACAAAAAATGTTGAAAAAAGGCTATTTTTGCCTCTTCCTATTTTTCTCGATATTTCATTGAAATAAAGGTCTTTTTAATCAATTTTACTGAATTTGTGCTCAGATTGAAGCCGCTGTAAGAAAAGATAACTCATTTTAAATGATAACAAAAAATGTTGAAAAAAGGCGATTTTTGCCTCTTCCTATTTTTCTCGATATTTCATTGAAAAAAAGGTCTTTTTAATCAATTTCACTGAATTTGTGCTCAGATTGAAGCCATTTTAAGGATAGATAGCTCATGTTAAATAAAACTCGAGATCAAGAAAAAATTGCATTTTATTATCATGGGCTATAGTCCACAAAAAATGTTGAAAAAAGGCGATTTTTGCCTCTTCCTATTTTTCTCGATATTTCATTGAAATAAAGGCCTTTTTAATCAATTTCTTCTTTCTCACTTTAAGGATAGATAGCTCATGTTAAATAAAACCCGATATCTACAAAAAAGTGCATTTTATTATCATGGGCTATAGTCCACAAAAAATGTTGAAAAAAGACGATTTTTGCCTCTTCCTATTTTTCTCGATATTTCATTGAAATAAAGGTCTTTTTAATCAATTTTACTGAATTTGTGCTCAGATTGAAGCCGCTGTAAGAAAAGATAACTCATTTTAAATGATAACAAAAAATGTTGAAAAAAGGCGATTTTTGCCTCTTCCTATTTTTCTCGATATTTCATTGAAAAAAAGGTCTTTTTAATCAATTTCACTGAATTTGTGCTCAGATTGAAGCCATTTTAAGGATAGATAGCTCATGTTAAATAAAACTCGAGATCAAGAAAAAATTGCATTTTATTATCATGGGCTATAGTCCACAAAAAATGTTGAAAAAAGACGATTTTTGCCTCTTCCTATTTTTCTTGATATTTCATTGAAATAAAGGTCTTTTTAATCAATTTTACTGAATTTGTGCTCAGATTGAAGCCGCTGTAAGAAAAGATAACTCATTTTAAATGATAACAAAAAATGTTGAAAAAAGGCGATTTTTGCCTCTTCCTATTTTTCTCGATATTTCATTGAAAAAAAGGTCTTTTTAATCAATTTCACTGAATTTGTGCTCAGATTGAAGCCATTTTAAGGATAGATAGCTCATGTTAAATAAAACTCGAGATCAAGAAAAAATTGCATTTTATTATCATGGGCTATAGTCCACAAAAAAAGTTGAAAAAAGGCGATTTTTGCCTCTTCCTATTTTTCTCGATATTTCATTGAAATAAAGGCCTTTTTAATCAATTTCTTCTTTCTCACTTTAAGGATAGATAGCTCATGTTAAATAAAACCCGATATCTACAAAAAAGTGCATTTTATTATCATGGGCTATAGTCCACAAAAAATGTTGAAAAAAGACGATTTTTGCCTCTTCCTATTTTTCTCGATATTTCATTGAAATAAAGGTCTTTTTAATCAATTTTACTGAATTTGTGCTCAGATTGAAGCCGCTGTAAGAAAAGATAACTCATTTTAAATGATAACAAAAAATGTTGAAAAAAGGCGATTTTTGCCTCTTCCTATTTTTCTCGATATTTCATTGAAAAAAGGTCTTTTTAATCAATTTCACTGAATTTGTGCTCAGATTGAAGCCATTTTAAGGATAGATAGCTCATGTTAAATAAAACTCGAGATCAAGAAAAAATTGCATTTTATTATCATGGGCTATAGTCCACAAAAAATGTTGAAAAAAGGCGATTTTTGCCTCTTCCTATTTTTCTCGATATTTCATTGAAATAAAGGCCTT